>JAFBJS010013196.1:43864-66484 GCA_016785265.1 Paraplagusia blochii
CAAAAACAAAACAATACAATACAATAGAAGCATAAACATGGTTGGAGTTGAAGTATGTAAAAACCTGAGCCGTGAGCAGTGGATGTGAGTAGAATAGAAGGTTAGTAGAATAGGTTCATGTTAGTACCGTAATTCCTGGACTATAAGCTGCACCTTTTGTCACACAATTTCAACTCTGCAGCTTATGCAGAGGTGCAGCTAATGTATGCATTTTTTTTCTAACTGCTCCAGCAGAAAAGGTAAGAGTGAGACAGGTGGTGTCGAGGAAGATGCAAGTCACAACCGCCAATAAACACCATAGAAGAAGAAGTTTAACGTACGGTAACGCGCTTTGTGCATGAATAAAATTAGCATAAACTGACCCTCATCATGGAAAATGCAAAAAGAATGCGGCTTATAGTCCGGTGCGGCTTATGTTTGTACAAAATGTTTTTTTCCTTTAAAAAATGTGTTGAGTGCGGCTTTTAGTCCGGAAATTACGGTAGGTCCGCCTACAAAAACAACACACACAAGCATACAAGTGTGCGTATTTAAAAAAAAGAGCGGGAGCAAAACAGCGTCCACACTTCACCCTTTAACGTTCTCATGGTGTCCTCTACTACGTCCACCTTAGAACAACACACCCAACTGCACTGCACTATAAACACGCAGCACATGAAGAAAATCTAAGACTTTTATAGTCGTGAAAATACGGTAATTTAAGTAAAAAAAAAGACACAAACAAAAACTTTCAATACTGTAAATGGAGCAAACCATCAATCTTGAACCTGGAGCTCAGCTATTGGTGGAATCAGTAAACGAAAAAAAAACAACCAATAGCTGTTGAGATGCAGATAAACCTAAAGATTAGTGCAGAAACAGCACAGGAGCAAATTTGTATCAACGCCGTTGGTGAAATCGATCTTTCCCACTGGTCCGACATGAGGAGAAGCAGCTGCAGCCTGTTGACGTTCCATAAATGAATCCTACCCTTCTCTACACTGAGCCACCATACATGATACATTTAAATTCCCGGGATTTTGACAACTCCAAACAAATTAACACAGGCAGGGCCGGGAACTGTCTGGAGTTGTCCACACTGTCTGTCTAGGTTATCACAAGACTTTAGTCACACAAAAGGCTGATGGAGGCCACGTTGAAAACCTGACTCCAGATCAGTTGGAATGACGGGAAGCATTTTAGGGGAGCTGGGGAGGCGGGAGAGCTGGGAGACGGGGAGGTGGGCAGGTCATTAGGAAGACATTAGGACTGATGAAGATGACGGTGAGAGTTAGATGAGAAAATATTAAGGATGAAGAGATTGATCAAAACTCAGAAAGACAGAGAGACAGACAGGATAGATGGACAGGCAGACAAACAGGCAGACAGAGAGACGAAGTGGCAGATGGATGAATGGACGGACTGACAAATAAGGAGGCAGATAGACCTTCAGATCGGTAGACAGATAGGCAGATAAAGAGATAGATAGATGGATTTATAGACAGACAAATGGACAGACAGTTTGAGAGATAGACCTTAAGATAGATAGATAGAGGGATAGACAGAAAGATGGAGAGAGAGAGAGATAGATGGACAGACATATATATGGAAGGGCAGACAGACACATAGATACATAGACAGACAGACAGATAGATGGATGGATGGACAGACAGATGGATGGATAGACAGGCGGATGGACAGATAGATGGAAGGACAGGCAGATAGACAGACAGGCAGATAGACAGACAGACAGAGATATAGATTTAAAAGTTGGTAAATTGATTCCGGAAACCAATAATCAATAAAGACACCATTTGGACGTGTCCTGACAACTGATCAATGGAATTTCAGAAAAGAGTTATTTCATCTTGTAAATAATTAAAGGAACACATTGTAAACAGGCCCATAGAGACGACCTTATATGGTAAACATTACCCCCAGGTATTTGTGAAGTGTTCCTTTTAACCAAACACAGTGAACATGGCTCCACTGATCTGTCGACTGAAGCTGCATCTGTTTCTCTCTCACTGTTTACATCCGTTTCTGAACACAAACAACAACAGGTCCAGGTCAGGTGAAGACCAATGAATCCTGGCTGACCTCAGTGTGTTTGCCAAAATAGGAAATGGCCGAGAGGTAAATATTCAGACGACCCTTGAACGCCTCAATGACACGGAGGTCGAGGCCAAGTAAACATTAGAGAAATGAGCACTTTTCACATATTATACAAAATTATAAATATATATATATATATATATATATACACATATAAATATATATATATATATGTGTATATACAATATATCTTCTTCTCCTCTCAGCTTGTCCCTTTTTCAGCAAGTCAACATTTTCCATGTCCCCCTGTCCTCTACTCTGACTCCAACTACCTCCATGTCCTCCCTCACTGCATCCATCAATCTCCTCTTTGTCTCCTACCTGGTAGCTCCGTCTGTAGGATCACTCTTCTACCAGTGTCTCCACTGTTCCTCCTCTGGACATGTCCAAACCATCTCAATCTGGCTTCTCTAGCTTTTTCTCCAAACCTTCCTGTCTGTGTTGTCCCTATTATCACCTCATTCCTGATCCTGTCCATCCTTGTCTCTCCTAAAGAAAATACAATGTATACATACATATATTTCCATATATGTATATGTACATATGTATGTATTCAGTCTGACCTCAGATTAATTTCTTCATCACCATACATTCTATCATTTATGAAGCCTTAATTTTTTTTAATAATGCACATCCTGCAGTGTGGTTGTATATCAGAGTTTCAGGGAAGTGATCGGACTTCCTTCTCAGAAATGATATATTTCGTGAAAAAAAAAAAAAAACAAAAAAAAAACAAAAGCTGAAACCTTGAATATGAAATCAAGTTCTGGCCCAAACAGAAATCTCTGTTCGGTGAAATATATTCTGTCATTTCAATGTATGTCTGCAATAAACAAAGAGGAGCAGCTCAGTGGACACGTTTTGCATCGAGAAAAGACATATCAGAAAACAAGCAGGGACCAGGTGACCCTGACTGAGATCCAACCACGGTAAAAAAAAAACATGGTGTGTGAATACAAGGTGTATTGGTCTGTCATCGCATTAAAAACAGGAACAGGAAGATGAAGGAAGTGGTTTAAGGAATGAAGACAAATATGAAGGACGGGGACTGCTGCGTTCTCTGTCCCTGACCTGTAGCATCTGTCTCTGAGTTTGAGAGAACTTGACCGTTGGTCCAAGCAACAACAACGTTCACAGTGAGTGTAGAAGACAAGGACGAAGGTGCCGCTGGAAGCTAATCATGCTAATCAGACCTGGTCAATCCTGGTGTTTGTTTTGCGTATTTTTACGATTTTTACCATCGCTGTAATAACGAAAACCAGCCCAGAAAAGACTCGGCAGCAAATTAATTCCGTGATTCAGAGTAACTAATGTACCTACGAGCGTGGAGAGTGTCAAACTCTGCTATTCTCTGCTCCATTCACACTCCATTACGGCTCTAATAGCACCAATTACGCCTTTATTTAGCTGTGTCATCCCAAAGTTCCCTCTTCCAGCAGGTGGAGCGTAATTATTCCTGCTTCTTCCCATCCTCCAGGCAAAAATATGGAGATAAATATCACATCTGAAGAGACAGACGGATAAATAAACTCAGAGTAATGGACTAATTGCAGTTGTATGGAGCGAAGGTGAAAAAATATGATTCAAATAAACATGTAGGTCATTCCAGAACAGGTTTTTATTAGCGCTGCTTGTAATATCGATTGTCGGGTCACAGTGTCGGAGAGGCGGCGGGGAAACCAAATGAAAATGAAATCTCGGCAATCACCTGCTCTTTATTACCGCTATATAAACATGATAGATACACACTGGCGTCTGCGCTAATGCGAACCGAGCGCACCACTTCATCACCCGAGCCTACGTACCCGGGTCACCGTCACACACTCATATGTTTTAATTTCACTACAGCATCAGTAGATAAATATGATACACCGACCGTGAGAGAAATCCATCGGGTCACACTGACCTAACACAACATACGGCTGCGGTTATGACGGAGGAATTAAAAATCATGGGTTTTCAATAGAGATGCACCTAATGCAAAATTCTTGGTCGATACCGTTTCCTGGTTTTAAAGGAGGTTTGGCCTGTCAAAAATGTTTTTTTTTCCGATAGCGATTTTCTAAGAAATAATTCGAATCATGCAATAGACACCATTTATGCTTGGGTTGAGAAAAAAAAAGATAAAAAAAAAATAATGAATAGTTGAGTTTCAACAGCGCCCCCTGGGCAGATTTTTATTTTGAACACTCAGCACAGTAGAGCCAAACTGTTAGGCTCAACATTGACATTAAGCTAACGTCTGAAGTCCATTGTAAAACTGATCGGGAATTTGGTGGCGTCAAAAAGTTTGCGTTAATGGCTGGAATTATTATTGACTTGAATCGATATTGGCTTTAACTGCTAGGACACCAACTGGTCTAGTGGTTCAGTAAGCGGACTTGGGAACCTCGGTACGAATCCCCCTACTGTCAGGTTACCGCTGTGGTCCACTGAGTACTGCACTGTCCCCAATCACAGCTCCCCGGGCGCTCAAAGTTGTCCACTGTTTGCTTTGGTGATGGGTTAAATACAGAGGTCACATTTCATGGTGTGAATCACTATGTCACAATGACAAGGAGTTGGCTTTCCTTCCTTCTTTCCTTCCGTCCCTCCTTCTTTCCATCCTTTCTTCCTTCCTTCCTTCCTTCCTTGAAACGCTCTCAAATTACTCTGGCAGCGGCGTATCAGAAAGGTACTTCCTGTTTGGTCATTTGTACCATGGACTCAAGTGTTTACCAGGTTTACAAAGCCGTTGTCCTGTACCACAGTGTCCTGAACGTCATAATTTTGCTAGTGGTGTCTTATGACTTCTCAGTACTCATGTCGAACATACTGTAGGAGCCACAATGCAGGGTTGTTGTGGTTGCAGAGACTCTGATGCATCCCTCCTCTTAGCAAACGCGTCCCAAATGTCTTAGGCGTTGATTTTGCGACCATTACAAACAGCGTGTTTTAGTCCGTCCTGGCACACAGTAAAAAAGTCCGATCTGGGCACATTGAGCTGCCGTCAGCTGGTGAAACACGGAATTTACGACAGAGACCGGACGCTCGCCGATTGGGGGGATTGGACATAAAACCGGCGGTTTTTAATTGGTGGTTGATTGACCGGTGCATCTCTGGTTCCCAACCTCCTGAAAGGCCTCGACTCCAAAATCTTTCTCTCCTCTTTCATCAACTTCTGCTGTGGCTTTTAACGCCACCAGGGGATGTTTTTTAATTTTACGTGACACCAAATCCCAAACATCAAAACTTCATCCTCAACCTTTAGAAAAGAGTCTCATTAAACCGCACTGTTGCCCTCAGCCCAAGCTGGAGTGGCAGCAGTGGGATCGCGGCCCGTCCCATGTTGTGGGACCAGACAGACGGCTGCACAGTGTCAGGACAGGCTAAAGTTTCTAGGTTAAGCCTCTTGTTCACTTTCCCTTCCTTCAGTGGAACCCTCTCGTCCCACTCATGTCAAAACCCACAATAAGTGGATGCATGTGTGTTGCAGCGGCTCCAGCTCCAGGCCTGCTGGAGGAGTGGGTGGGGCTGTTGCCAAGGCAGTGCAGCTAAATGTGCCTCCGTCAGGCTCGTGATTGGACAAGGAAGGGACCAGAGGAGAATTTCTGGATCAGTTTGAAAATATCGCAACCTCCGACTCAGAGAAATCTCAAAGTACGCTGAGAATAGAGGGTGGGAGTTGGAGGTTGTCATTTCACATCAGTTACCGGCCCCACAGCTGACACAGACCAGGGATTTACACACACTTCATACACTCTCTTCATGGATACGTCTCACTTGACTTTTAGAATGTGTTTCATTTCGTTCCTGTAGTTTAAATAAAATATTTCTGTTTATCTTATCAGTAAGAAATCATAATTACATTAAATGGTTTTATGGCAGCTAATTACAACGTACCGCAAACTGTATGTGAGAAAAATCTGCATATCATCATCATCAGTAATGAAAAATTTATTAGTGGAGTGTTGTTTTATTCTATTTCTCATTCATTTTAATGTTTAGCAGCACTAGTGGCATATGACCTGCAGAATAGAAGGAACATGAAGATGAGGAATCCCTATAATCACTGTTTTTGTCAGTACAATGTCAAAGCTATTGATGTAAAAACTGTGAAAAGTGATTTTTGTTTTTGAAAACTATGACAATGGCTACATATCAGCCGTAAAATCAAGTTTTATGAGTTTTATTATTGTTGTTTTTATTATTTATGTCCTAACAAATGTACTTATAGAGGAAACAGGCATTAAATTAAACAAGAATTTGGAGAAAACAGACTATTTATAGGATAAATTAACAGTATATTAGGTAGAATCTATAATACAGACATTGAAATATATATATTGCTCACATTTTTTTTTCCTTTTTTGCAATTAAGTACTTTCCTCATCTATTTCAGTTTATGGAAAACATCATATATTTATCAATTTCATTATCAAGTTTGCATTTATTTTGAAATTTCCCTTTATATAACAGTCTTCTTTCCTGGAACTAGAAATGTGCAAGTTGTAACATGGTGTGTTGGACAAAAGTGCCTCAGTGATGCAGTGACACTGGTGTGGTACTGATGTAGAACACCACCACAGGACAGGGGACCAGACAGCGGCGGAGACATTACGGGGTTACCTTGTCACATCTCATGAGGCCCAGGTAGCGGAGAGACTTGCTGCTTTGAGCAATCTGTGTGGCTCCCTGGTCTGTGATGTCCTTACACCAGCCGGCGTCCACCGTCTCAATGGTGCTGCTGTACTGGCCTATGGCTATAAGAGCTGTGGACACACAGAGGGGGAGACGGAGGGACGGAGGGAGGGAAACAAGGAAAAGTGTTAGTCTGACAACCTTTCTCATGCAAATGCAGCAGCGTTATCCTCCCGCAGAGACGGCGAGAAATTCAAGATGAAACCGGGGCGAGGCATTTGGTCAGCTGCGAAGAAGAGATCCAATTGTTTACACAACACCTAGAAAATATACATGAGCACCGAGGATAACGCGCTAAAACACACTCACATTCACAGCCACAATGTCACACACACACACACCAACACACCTACACACCTACACACGTACTTGTTCTTGACTGCAGCAGGACTTATCCATTAATGTGTTGGCATCAGTCACAGCACTGACACCATCGCAGGGTAAAGTGTGATTCCATGCCAGTGTAAGATTTAATTTTCTACGTGCACGCGCACGTGTGAGGATATTGTATATGTCTGGGTTTGTGAAAGAAGAGCATCGCCAGAGTCAAGAGTGTCCAACAAAACAGAAAACAAATAAGGACAGAAAACATTTTTTTTTTGTTGGGTTTTTTTAATGTTAACCTGAGAAAAGATCAATATTTTTAATTGATTGTTAAGATAAAAACATTGGAAGGATGGAAGGATGGATGGATGTAAAGAATGGATGGATGGATGGAAGGGTGGGTGAGATATATGGATGGATGGGTGGATGAATGGGTGGGTCTGTGGGTAGGTGGGATATATGGATGAGTGGGTGGGAAATATGGATGGATGGGGGATGGATGTATGGATGATGGATGAATGGATGGAAGGGTGGGTGGGTGGGTGGTTGGGTTTTGTGGTATATGGATGGGTGGGTAGGATATATGAAGGGATGGGGATGAAGGGATAGGGGATGGGTGGATGGATGGGTGGGTGGGTCTGTGGGTGGGGGGGTATATGGATGGTTGGGCGGGATATATGGATGGGTGGATGGGATATATGGATGGATGGATGGATGGATGTAAAGAATGGATAGATGGATGCATGGATGGATGTAAAGAATGGATGGATGGATGGAAGGGTGGGTGAGATATATGGATGGATGGATGGATGAATGGGTGGGGCTGTGGGTAGGTGGGATATATGGATGAGTGGGTGGGAAATATGGATGGATGGGGGATGGATGTATGGATGATGGATGATGGACGAATGGATGGAAGGGTGGGTGGGTGGGTGCTTGGGTTTTGTGGGTGAGTGGGTGGTTGGGGTATATGGATGGGTGGGTAGGATATATGAAGGGATGGGGGATGGGTGGATGGATGGGTGGGTGGGTCTGTGGGTGGGGGGGTATATGGATGGTTGGGTGGGATATATGGATGGGTGGATGGGATATATGGATGGATGGGGGATGGGTGGATGGATGGATAGATAGCTAGATCTCCCCAACTGCCACCCAAATCACCCTGCACTGTACCAGCCCCAGATTAACCCTCCTGCAGTTAGAGAGCCCTCTAGAAGGCGTTAATCACTCTAACTGGGATCTGTTTCTGCCCAAGGTGAAAACCCTTGAGTTCACTCTTGGCCAAAGCTGCGCCTTATACCAAAAAGATTGTCAAAATGAAAGACGAGAAAACAAAAAAAACTGTTAAGTATTATAGCATCATTCGAGACAAAGTCTTACAACATGCACAGTTAAGGGATCACATGTGAATCGAAGAGCAACTATTGCAAAGGAACAGGAATAGTAGCTAAAAAGTTGCGTTAGTCTGAATGTGTGGAAGCGTAAAAAGGATGCCAGTTAAAAATGGAGCGCCTCCTATGGAGTTAGTTCTCAAGTATCGCGTGGAAAATGGTTCAGGGAAGGTCACTACATCTTCTTAACATACCCCACATTCCCCCTTAGAACTGAACTTGGGCGCTTCGTTGGTTGGACCTGGAGTATTTCTTCATACCATTGGTTAACAGTTTGAGGTCTGGGTTTGATCCACTAAAAAGACTACGTCCACAGAAGCTTAGGGTGGAGTGTTTGCTGTGTTTTGATAGAGTCAGTCAATCTTTCAAGAGTCCCAACCGAGAACAGACCAGGGTTTGGATGTTCTTACCAAGAATTAAATTAATTTCCTTGGAGATTCTTCCCCCAAACTTTGAGGACAGCGCCAGAGGACACGTACGTAAGAAACAACTCCCTGCTATCATTTCGCACATCGGAAGGTTATCTCAGGATAGAACGTGTTTGTTAATTGTTGTGTACATTGCAGCCAATGAAGACAGGGATCTTTCATAAATTTACTAACTAACAATACAGAATGAGAAACGTCTCCTTCCTCCACCTGCGAACTGTTAAATGTTGTCCATTACAGAGAAGACCATCCTCCAACCAATCAATCGACAACGCTGCTCCGTGATCGATTGGCAGGACCTGGCCATTGTTCTGGACTCTCTCACGAGCATCGCTAATGAGAGTGGGAGCGAAGGAGGCGGAAAAGATGAAAGCGGGAGAATAAAGAAAGGGCTGGAGGCCTTTGACAGCATGTGAAAACAGTTGTCCTAACATTTTCTCATCTGCAGGAACCTGCGTAGGGTGGGTGGGATTTCAATGTCTCGTCTTCAGTGGAGCAGAAAAAAAAAACTCAACAAATTCGTTTTTATGTTGGACTGCTTTTTTTTCCCCCTCCTCTTCCTTTTTCTTTAACTTTTATCACCAGCACTTGTACAAATAAGAGCCGATGGTTCTCCTCACTGGTAGGACTTGCTGCGCGCTGGGATTAGGGATGTATACATGTACGTGAATATGTGCTTACATTATGGAGCAGCAGCTCCTTCCCACAGGAGATGGAAATGAATAATCTCATGCTTTTTGAATCAAGTGAACAGAATAAGACACAGGGGGAGAGAGAGGGAGAGAGAGAGAGAGCTGGGGGGGAGGTTATCTTGTGTTCAGTATGTAACATGTGTAATATATAGCTTTGGGCACACGGAGCGCTCCACATGTGGTTCCTCTTGCGCCCCAACCCGCTCTTGGATGCTATACATAATAGCACATTATGGCTAAACAGGCAGTCAGGCAGCTTTGAAGCTGAAGTATGGTTTCATGTAAGCCAGCACCATGGGGGGGGACGCGGCTCCAGGAGTCCAGATGGTCCCGCTGCTCATAAAGTAGCCATCTTGTATTATTTTGACTATGGCAGTGACCTTAAGAAGGTATTCCAAACATGGAGATGTGTTCCAAAAGGGTTTCAGGAGCTTTAGAGTCTGGCGAAGCAGGTCAAGTGGGTAGGGAAAGAAAAATCACGTCCACCCCGCCTTGGACCGATCCTGATGCTGATCTTGTTCCCCTTGTCGGCTCTAATCAAGTGATCTGAAATTTGATTACCTGGGCTTAGACCTCTTCTGATCTAAACACATACACACAGAGTTGCTGAAGCCTCTTTGCGTGGTTTCTCAGGAACGGGGAGATCAAATCAAAGAAAGAAGCAACAGACACACAATTGAAATCCTTCTGCTTCTACTTAGGCAAATCCTGCTGCACATTTGTTCCTTTTATTTTTTGCCCTCTTCGCCCAGACAAGAACAGTACAGACAGGTGCCACGGTTCACGGTGGACTCGTTTGTCCCTACACATGGACTGTCCTGATCTACACACTACATCCAAGCATAAAGCGCTCTTCATGTGAACTGTTGTGACTGGGCTCAGGAGTTTCTAAAGTAAAACATATGGCAACGTGAGGCGAAAGTGATGTAAACGACCAGGAACAACCTTCTCTTCAACTACCAGGTGGTTTTAACTGGAAAAAGGCCTCCGTCAGATCGAGCTAAGTGTTGGTCTATTTAGACTTGTTAAGTGCTCCATTAAGAAGTTCATCTGCTCACCATTACAGTCTAATATCCCTGCATGTGCTCCGCTCCTCTCCCGCCTCGCCGGAACCTCCAGCGGGAGGTTGTAAACGGCGTCTCCTCCCTTGATAAAACCTTGTACAAAAAAGTTGAGCAGATTCTTAATCTGCGTTTGGAGAAATCCCCTCTGAACTGGCTTTGTTTTGTTACAACAGAATAAAAAAGGCAACTGAGAGTCAATGATATTCTCTTAAAATCTTAATTGCAGTTGCAATTGATATTTCCACTGACCCACGTATTATGTTATTACAGCACTTATCAAAGTCACAAAGGCAAAAAGAAAAAAAAAAAAATTATTATTATTATTATTATTTTTTTTTTTCCGGAAGATCAAAGAGGTTAGCAATTTGATTCAAGATTTATTCCGTTGTGATAAAAAATAGCTGAATATGACCTTGTTTCTCAGTTTAACAACACATTAGATAGTTGAGGGATTTACACCAATGGTAAAAAAATATATTTCTATCTGAATAATTAAAAATATATATAAATGATCTAATGAGGAAGCTTAGGCTTAAGAGAACCCCAAGTTTCATGACAATATAAGAAATCACATCTGGGAAATACACCGTATATACCAGGGGTATCAAACTCACGGCCCGTGGGCCATTTGTGGCCCCTGCAACGATATTCTGCGGCCCCCACCTTGATGTAAAAGTTGAATATATAATATATATAAATTTTATAGATTTGTTTTATGGTAAATCCTATATTTCTCAAAACCTTGATCCACGGCCTCCTCTGGTTCAGTGATGTATTACACAGAATCTATGGGCAACTTTTTTTTTCTTTTGTATTGAATACTGAAAGGTGAGGCAACCCTTCGTTGAAATGATATTGTGGGTGGTGGCCCTCAACTTATTTGAGTTTTAGAAAAAAAAAAAAGACCCAACATTTCATGGAAAAACTATTAGAGATTTTTCCATGAAATTGCTTTTCTTTTATCATCATAACCTCCTGTTTCAGCTGTCTTGTTTTGGTGACATATATACATATAGACTAAATGGATCTATGCATATGATCTGCTGATCTTCATGTATAATAGAGATATATACAGATAGATAGAACCTGTTGGAGTATCCTTCAGGAAATTGAGGCAAAATCAGGGGAGTGTGCGAATGCAGCCTATCACTACCAGGAATTATGCAGTCAAGATTCCCATATTGGGGAAATTCTCAGTGGTCAGCACAGCCAGAGTGCAATGGGAAAGCCTGGTCCTGGGTGAACCAGCTTCTGGATCATGGTACAGTATCTCCTTTGCCAGGTGAGTAATGAGTAAAGTTCGAAAAACTTTATATGTATTCAGTTTGCCTGGACCAACATGTCTATTCTCTCCAAACTAAAGGAGGAACATGCAGTAGATTGTAAAAGTCAAAATGAAGTTTAAAAAAAAAAAAGTAAAATGTCTTCCTTGTTGGAGGTTCTGTGACTGAGAGGTTACTGCACAAACGCTAATGAGACACAGTGTTCTGGCCTTCACCAGAACGACTTTATGATCCGACTCTTTTTCTGTGCGGGTGGATTTTCTCGACCTTTAGTGTGAAACAAAACCCATTGAGACAGAGAGTGACCTTAAATCCTGGATATTATTCATTTTGAGTATGGTACATTTCACCTGTCTTTGACCGTTCCTACCTCTGGGCTTTCAAACCCGGCGCAGAGAGATGGATCATGTGAGGTACAGGCGGGAAGTGCATTAAAAAAAATGGCTGGCTGTTTTTGCTTCGTGCAAGTCTCTGAGGGTCTGCTGCAAATCAATCACCAAACAGCAAATCAATCAGCAGATCAATATGGAGAATGTCACGGACCATTTGGTGCCAGCAGGAGCGGCGTCCGCCCGTCAGGTCCACAGAGACGGTTCTTTTTACCCAAATGTTAGGGTGTAGAATCCAAAGCTACATATTTTCTCTCTCCTCTTTGTTTAATGTGGATCAAGGGTGAGTAGCAGTGCGAACCAGCGGCCCTTTAGTGTCCCATTAACCTCAGCTTTATCTCCAGACAGAAATTCATAACCTATTACTTTTGCATATCACGAGAGCGGCTGTGTTCAAACACAGGAGCGGTTCTCGGTAACCGCAGTCCAACAGCAGGGTCAGCAGCTGGTCAACACTTCAATGACCGCAATGTGAGAAGACGCTCCCCTTAATCGGCTTATTTTCCTCTCTCTGCGCTTGACCGCGGGCATTCAGGGGTTAAGCATCCTTTACAGGATCATTAGAAAAACACTTATTACATTTTCCAAAATAATGGCGCGTCATTAGCGTTATCTGTCTGCTCGGGGGAGCCTCACGTGTCCGCACGCGGTAACGAAACGTCGTATTTCAGCTACCGATGAGAACAGAACGTATGACGGTGTATGGTAAAGATTTACTCACATGCAGAGACAGAATGTGTGTGTGTAGATGTAGGGACAGCAAAGAAGGGTTATTACGGCTGATGTTTTCCAGAGAGCTGGACTGTCATGTCTAATGTAAAAGACATTCACTCCGGTCTTTGTGTTGTGTTTCAGAACTTGGCCTCGGCTTTTCCCTGACTGCTGCGACTGCTCTGTGCCCAGATCAGAAGTTTGAGCTTCACATTTTTTATGAACCAAGCAGAAAAACTCTGGGCAAATATCACAGGACGATCATTATTTAGTCCAGTTCAACTCTCATCCGAGTTGACATGCATTCGAAAAAGGGCAAGACCTTTAGACTCAGGGTTTGGACTTGGAGAACACCGGGATTTTGAGGCTGCACTTGTTCCGTTATTCCGTCAATGAAGCTGTGGGCAGCGTTAGCAGAGCCGCGGTCGACTGTGCACAGCTAACGGGGGTAATAAATATAAGGCCGACCCACAGAGGGCAGCGACACTTTCTGGTATCATATTTGTGTGGTCTTCGCGGCAGGTGGGCGCAGATTAATGCGTCCACCGGGGTTCATATTTACATCACTGTCGGACGAAGATGAAGCCGACGAAGAACCGTGACTGCACATTTGACCCGGGAATGAATGCTGATTGTTCTCCTTCACACTGAGGGGAAGGAAAGAGCCAGATGTTGATGGGCGTTGGTTTGCAGGCCCAGTGTGAAAAGAGCCTGAGTAAATACTGTACCTGTGCTGCACTGCACTGTGCTGCACTGCACTGTACTGTACGGTACTGTACTGTAATGTGAAGTTTTTAGGTCGGTTCCATGGTGTAATGGTTAGCAACCCCGCCTCTAAAACAAAGAGTCCTTGGTTTGATTCCTAGAGGAACCAAAAGCTTGGGAAGGAATGACTGTTAACAACAGTAAAAAACATCTGGGCTTAACACGAAAATTTCCCAAATTGATAAAGTCGATAAAAACTTTTTCTTTGACTATCTACATTAGCTATCAATTAAAGTGTGGGTAAAATAACTAGTTAGCCATATTGGGTCCTAAAACTTCACATGGGGCCCAAGTCGGAAACAGAATATCAAAGCGTGTCATCTATGGGGAAATACAGACATTGCAAGGAAAGGGCAGGGGTATAATAAAAATGTGGGCGGAAATAGTGGCTTACTAGCTAAGGAGCAGGACTTGGGTCTACAAGGTTTAGGGTTGGAATACCGCGGGTTGCCTCAGAGGTGCTTTAAGCACAGAAGCGTCCTCAAAACTTCCAGTGGTATCACCACCCACAGAGAGCACCAGGGTATGGTGCAGTGTGATTTGGGTGGGAGTCGTGGAGACAACTGCTTCAACGACTAGGTCATGGATAAGAGGATGAAAATGAATGAATGTATGAATAATGGATCCCACTTCTTTAGCTTTTCCGTAAAAGGGTTGCAAGGAGGGTAGTCCCCATGACCACCACTCAAATCTCATGGTGGTGAGTCCCCAGTAGGGAAACCCTGGAACTCAACACCAATGACGAAGACATTGACTCTAGGCCAAAGCTTCGCTGCAAAGATAATATAAATTAATATATCGCTTTACTGAATAGGAAAGCAAACCGGCCACATCCAGCCCCCGGGCCATAGTTTAATATAACTATGATTTGAGTGTTTTGGACAGTGATCTCACATGAGTGATTTCCCACGGGTGTGACCGCTCAAAGACATGCGTCCAGCACAGAACCTCATTCATGAATGTAAAGAGCATGCAGAGTGACCTCCACGAGGACCGTGCTGCTGTCACTTAACTCCTTTGACGGCCGTCTGACCCGGGTCAGCGTTGACCTCATCGCCTGATTGATTAACACAATATGGACGTCTTCAAAGCCCCCGTCCAGGCTCTCACGGGGTCAGAGCGAGGAGCAAAACAAATAGTTTAACAAATACAGATCTTTCGGGAGGGAGGGGACGACGGAGTCAGCACCTATTTAGACCGTCATTATTGAGAATTGAGGTGTTTCGAAAAGTACGGACCTGAGGGAATTGCGTGCAGGCGCAGGGAACGGGAGGATAACCTGATTTACAGTCGGAAAAACAGCTGGGCCTGAAGATGTATGAACATAAAAAATGGGGGAGAAAATGGGGGAGAAAGAGGGAGGGGCACGTTAACAAAAAAAGAGGTTGAAAAATGAATGAGGTTGATCCTTTGTGAGGTGACGTTCTTTGCCCTGACATTTTGGGCAAAGGCAATCAAAGGGCCACGGGGAGCTGAAATGAGCCAGGCTCAGCACCAAGGCGCGGGAGACAGAGGGAACAGATTGAGTGTGACACGTAGAGGAGGGGGGGAGCACTTTATGGTGGGACATGCTCGATCTGGGAAATTAATTAGGCAGAGGGCAGGGAGAGAGCAGTGTGTCTTCCTGTATGTGTGAGCGCCGAACGCACAGACATTTTCCCAATCATCCGGTCGTCTGATGTAAAACAGCAGACAACGTGAGCTTCTCTGGGTTTTTCTTCATCTGGTTTAATGTGGTGTTTAGCGTCTTTGAAGAATTTGATCAAAAATTGAGACATAATTGTCCGAGTCAGGGTTGACTTCAAAGTGCGTAGGATCGTAAGACGCTGGCGTTTTAATGCTACTTGTTCTGAACGCAACTGTAATTATGGAGTCGATGACAAACGGGTCGAATGAGCCAAGTCCAAGTTACTTTTAAATGTATTTCTTACTTCATCATATGGTTAAGGACATGTTCAGAGGAGGGACAGTAGTTATTATAGTAGAAGAATGATCTTTGACATGGAGCTACCAGGTAGGAGAGGAAAAGAGATTGATGGATGCAGTGAGGAAGGACATGGAGGTAGTTGGAGTTAGAGTTGAGGATACAGAGGACAGGGGGAGATGGACATTGTTGACTCTCTGTGGCAACTCCTGAAAAATAGGACAAGCCGAAAGGAAAAGAAGATGTTGGTTAAGGAAAGTGAACCGTGGTCCACAAGGCTTTGGGTTTCGAATCCACCAGCTGCTAGGTTGTCACTGAGTTGCTCTAAGCATAGCACCATCCCATTCCACATTACTTCCTGTTGGCTCTCCAACCTTCATCTGCTTGTCTGTTGCTGGGTCGCAGGGGCAGGTGGCGCCACCCAAATCACATTGCACCATATTGTAAGCCTTCCTGTGGGTGGTCACAAGAAGCCCACAAGAAAAAGATGGCGGACGATGCTATGCTTAGAGCACCTGGTAGATGGTAGATTTGAACATCAAACCTTGTGGACACAAGTCTGCTTCCTTAACCGCTAGGCCACCGCTGCCAATGTTTTTAAAAGATAAATAAAATAAGTATATATTGTCGCATGCAAAATGCTTGTGATGTCAGAAGGTCTGATGGGTTCAGGTTTAGTTTGCGATCGGACTGGACTTTGTGAAAGTAAATCTCATTGTGACTCTTCCATTGACATCGAAGGTGTTGTTTCTTAAAAATACAACATACGAACAAATATAGAAGACGAAAGACACACACGGAGTGAAAGAGACTGTTTTCGTGGTTGATGTGCGATAACCTTGTGGAGGAGATTTGAAGTTTTAAGTGGAAAGAAGATTGGAAAGAAGAGTGAGTGACAGTTGGAGAAGAGAGGAGATAGAGAAGAAGAGTGATGACCGAGGACAGATAGACCGAGTGAGGAGGTGATAAGGAGGTATGGAGCTATCAGAGAGGTGACCTACAACAGGCTGCTATTCACTGCTGAGAGCACGAGCACTCATCACCAATTCTCTAACACACACACACACACACAGAGGTTGGCATTATTCACCGGGACTCAATTAGGTTAAACACACTGTAGTGTCAGATCAGAGCGGTAGATTCCGCTCAGACAAATATGAAAATCAAGACGTCTACGTCAGGGACAAAGTTCTTTCCAATCTGGGCACCAGAGGCTGCATCTTGAATAATTCCTCACGTCAACATTTGATCTCGGGCCAATAGCGCACCCTATTTGTAACAAGATAAAACAACAGAAGCAGTAGATAGCGGCGTACCAGCGACTATCTCCATCCAGATGAGCGTCAATGTCCACAAGAAAAATGAGCTTCATTAATCGCATCCAGTCCAAAAGTAGATACAAGGCAGATGTGCGGCAAATGAGACAAAATAATTAACAACAGATGGACGTAGAGTTAAGATAAGGAATGGAAATGTTTGGATTTCCCTCTGCTTCTGGTTTAGAAGGTTGCGGGAGCATGGGATGGTAGCCTGAGAACGTCGAGGCGGTTCTTCGGTCTTGACAAAAAGTCCTGACTTTTGGTCTGAAATAGACATGGGGAATGTTCAACGTACGTCAGAATTCAATTTCTTTGACGCAACTTTCCGAATCAATTTCACTGAATATGATAAGTCACATACCGTACAACAATAGCTAGAGTATGCCAGTCAACTACGCTAACACAATGGTACCACCATAATCTCAAACAGACCCGGGCAAACTAAGGCTCGGGGACCGGATGCAGCTCATTTGACACTTTAATCTGGCCCAGGTAGCGTAGAAATAACTGAAACCTTAAAGCATTCCCATGACTTTTACATGTCAATAATTTTAGTCCACACAACTGCTCAATCTATTTGCTGATGATTGACCATGTCAAACTTTACTGCCCCCCTGTGGCCTGGCTGTAAAAATATTTTATTTTTGTCATCGTAACATTGTGATTCACAGCACACAACGAAATGTGACCACTGCATTTAACCCTTCACCAAAGTGAACAGTGAGCAGCTTTTGACCGCCAGGGGAGCTATGTGGGGACGATACCATGCATGAGGACACCTCAGTGGTAGCTTGGCGGTAGGGGGATTCGAACCGTGGGCCTCGTGGACCCAAATCTGCTTCCGTAACCACTAGGCCACCAACTTCTCTAAATTTAGTTTTCTACTTTTTTTTTTTTTAGAACTGAGCGCCCAGGGACGATACCATTTGAACTGGGGGCCTTGCGGAGCCAAGTCTGTTCTTTTAACCACTAGGCCACTAAGCGTCCAAATCGCACTTGATCTAGAACGTAGAACATCAAAACGTTGACTTACACATCGGAGCCAAAATGTTATGAGAAGGAACAAAACAAACAAAAGAAATGAAGACAAATGTTGCAAAATCCAATCTATGGTGTACGGATGAAAACCCATTCTCACCAGCGACTTCCTGTCGTCATACTTCCGAACGACGGAAGATGTCGTAAACTGTAGAAGCATACAAAGCTAAAACCTTTGTATCAATACATCTAGCGCATCTTTATAGAAATGGAATACTTTTGCTAATGTACTACCGCAATAGTGGAATTATTACTATCAACAATAATAGCACAGGCAACATACTACTGTCTGGTTATTAGCTTGAACTGGTGTTTTATGTTTCCTCCGACCAAACAAACTCACACACACACACACACACACACAAACATACATGGCCCAGTAGTAAAAGCAGGATATTAAGCACTATTTCAAACCAACAGCACCGCTGCTCCACTGCATCTCTCCTGCGAGGATATTAATCCCCCACCTCCTCTTTCTCTGTCTCCTTCTCCCCTCTCTCCTCCATTGTGCGTCCTCTCCTTCACTCTATTTTGAACGACAGAGAACTGCACTTCCATTCTGACATCACAGATGCAGGAGCACAAAGCTTAACAAGTACAGTTGGAAATGGGAACCTGAGACAGAGGAGGAAGAGGAGGAGGAGGAGGAAGAGGAGGAAGGAAGGGCCAGATGAAGACAGACAGCATCCTCATTGCTGAACTGCATGGTGCATGAGTCTGAGAAGAATTAACGTAGCGTTGCAATAGTTACGGCTTTGGTTATGGATTATGGCTAATCCTCCAACATAGGGAGCAGGTCTTAAAGGTAATTACACGCTACTATTGAATCCAGCGCCCAGGAATTGGACTCTGTTACATCACAAATGTTAAGATCCAGGACAAACTGGCTGTTATTTCACACACACACACACACACAGACGGAACACACACGAGTCAGAACGCTGTCAATCAAACCAGATACAGGACTCAAAGGACACAGATGTTGGAGTTTATGACGGTGAGTCTGGACCTCTACTGGCCCGTGCAGATTGACCTCAACACTAGATACAGAAGGGCCCCTAGATATGAACTCTTCTAGATATGAGCATTTCAAGTTGCAAGGAAGCAACTTTAAGATGGTACAAAGAAATATCTAGTTACGAGTGCTCAACCAAGACTTTCACCCTGTCTCGCTCTCATTCATCTGCACCTGTTGCCAGGTCTTAGGGGCAGTGGTCTCCACAACTGCCACCCAAATAACACTGCACCATTCTGTCAGCCTCCCTGTGAGTGGTTAGCCCATAATGTGGTTCGGATTTGACCCTGAAGCCCAGCGGACCCCAGTCCACTGCTGCTCAGAAGTGTTATCTTAGTTATTTCTATTTTAAAATGATATAAATCATTTATTTACATCTTTATTTTGATTTTCATATCTATTTTTAATGGGGATTTATTTTATTAGTTCATAGTGTACATCTGGATTTTTACTTTACTTTAACACAGAAAATGGAATCTAAAAATGCGCGAATCAACAGTCTTCCAAGTCATGGATTTAGATGGACAATTGGACATTCCAAAACACACAAGGACAATGTACAAGATAAACATAGAAATTTTACAAGAAATGTAAAATAAAATATTACAAGAAAAGCAAAGTTGAACCTAAAGTGAATATGCAAGTTGAAACAGAGACGTTTTGAGTCCAGATTTGAAAAAGGGTTAGAGAGTCAATATTGCTAATGTCTCGGGGGAGACCTTTGTGTGACAGGTCAGTAGTTTTATCCTACTGACGATGTGTCGTCGCAATAGCAAACCAGCTCAGTACTAATTGTGTTGCAAATACATAGTGAAAGTGAAAAATATATTTGTTTGTGTGATGTTTTGAATCATAATTTTAATAGCAAAATAATTAGTCGAATGAGTATTTACCTTTATTTTTATCAATTATTACTTTATGATAAGATTGAAAAACATTACAAGTGAAGACAGCTCTACTGTTTATTTCTTTTATTTCTACTTTGATGATATTGATTTATTTTCTTTTTTTAACATCTCACTCAACCTAACTTTAACAGAATGCCATCTCAGTGCCACCAAGTCTGGGTCGTTGCCTTATCTTGGAGCCTTAACTTCCCATTGTGTCTGGTTTAACCTCATGGTGATCGTCAGCAAACACACACACACTCCCTTTTTCTTTTTCCATTAAAATCATCGCAATTCTCCATGTCCCCCCTGTCCAGAACTACACGGTCCATGAGAGAAAATGACCCAGTACCAGTGAGTCACACAACAATTTGGTTAATAAACCATTGAAGGCAAGCAGACCCGCCCTGGGATTGGCTGGAGATATACCAGAGAGATTACCAGCACTCATTGTTTCCTTGGCACCGAAGGTACCAGAGGTCCGATTGGTTCAGAGGGGGGAAATACTTACATCTGAACTGTACGAAAGATTGATTGGAGGCCAAATTCTTCAACGGTGAAAAAGTACTTCAAAGTACTTGAGGTGGTGTCTGTTGTCTGATCCCACCCTTCATAATGGACCAGATATTATCAACGACAAGAGGAAAGAGCAACAACACAACTGTGATGTGTTCTGAGGAGTATGTGACTACGTGCGTCACAGACGGGAAGGTTGAACAAATTAAAAGAGAGAAAAAAAAATAAATTAATCAATGATTCATATCATAATATTTTCATCCACGGACGGTGACAGACTCCAGTCTGGTCTGTCGTCCAGTGAGAATCTCGCATTGTTTCCCTGAAGTTCAACACAAAGGAATGAGCCAAGACTTCTTTCTTTTCCAACAGTGAATGTTACTGTCATGAGTAATACTTTAATTCAATTTAGCTTTGTCAAATATTTACATTTCTACCGACAGTGTCCTCTGTCTGTACCGTGATGTCACACGACCTCAAAACTGAAGTGTCAGCAAAACAGATTTTCATGCAATGTGGTTTATTTAATTATGAAAAGTTGGAATAATTTATAATTGTTATATATGTTCTTCCTATAACATTGTTTTTGTTTTTCATAGATGTTGGAGATGTTTAAACCAGCCACTAGGGGGCACAAGCCCGGATAAATGGCGAGCGTTGCGTCAGTAAGGGCATCCTGCGTAAAACTTCGGTCAAATCAAAGATGTGAGACAACGAAATAATTTCAATAACGGATCAGTTAGGGGCCGGGTTAAAAATGATCGCTAACAGCGCTGTTAACCTACAGGCTACTGTTGGCTATTGGACTACTGTTGGTGGAAGACAGAGAAGTAGAGGGAGGACATGGAGATAGTTGGAGTTAGAGTTGAGGATACAGAGGACAGGGGGAGATGGAAATTGTTGACTCGCTGCGGCAACCCCTGAAGACAAAAAACAAAGGTGTTGCAGATGTTTCAAAAAAATAAATGTCAAAACATTCGTGTGGTGTTCAAAAACATCAGAAAAATTGGGATTTTTTTATAAACACATCTCATTAATTTAATGTTGATTCATACTTTACTCATGAATCTGCTCCGGTGCTTAACCCGGTCTCACCAAAAGCTCCTTAGTAAACTTTAAAGCTGTCACGACATTTTCAGATCGATTCCTGGCCGTAACTCAGATCGCACGTCGAGCGCCATTACTGTATACAGCGCACACACACACCCCGAGCGATACACACGCACACACGCACACTTCCACTGGCGCGCGGAGACATGTACATTTTCATGAGCTCAGACAGCGTTTGTGATCAATAACTGGCCGTAGATCAAACACCGTATTCCGTTCACAGCGAACTTTTCCCGAGGATCATTTAGGACAAACAAAATAACTCACGTCCGTCTCATGACTGCCGCGTTGACTACGTCTGAGAAATTGATAAAGGTTCTTGAACGTGGAATGACAGTTTAAGAACCTTGTTTTTGTGTTGTTGCATAGTCGGAATAGCCCATAAAAACACAAAGAGCTTTTCTCCAGGAGGGAACGTCAGCCACTGCCCAAGAGGAAAAATCACAATAGAGCAAATGAGGATGCGAAGACTCAAAGCAGCTCGAGAGACTTCTCCAAAGAGTAGTTCTCCTGGTAGAAGAAGGTAGGACTGAGATGGGAAGAGGTTTTCTCTCCATGTTTGATAATCAACTCGCATAGAATACCAGTCTTGGAGAGTTTGGACTTTTGGATTTTACTTTAGAAAAACTTCACTTTTTCTTTATCTTTATCTGGGGGAGGAGTTGCTGCCACACTTGAGGCATTGACGCTCATCCATTCAAGGAAGCAGGGATCGGCAAATCTGGGAATATTTTTGGGGAGACCTCGCACCTCCAAAGGAAGCAACTCACGTATTGGCAAACTACCTATGTAAACTGTGTAGGTACTGTCTCTTATACACATCTAGATGTGTATAAGAGACAGCCATTATCTCTGCGCGCTGTACTTTCAGCTTATTTCAGTCTAAATGGTAAAGAATGTTAGCTATGCTGCCTAGGCAATCATGTACCAGTGGCCTTTCTCTCTGTGTGTGTGTGCGTGTGTGTGTGTGTGTGTGTGTGTGCTGTCATT
>JAFBJS010013196.1:67606-88304 GCA_016785265.1 Paraplagusia blochii
GAGTCACTCACAGCAACAGCTATGCCAAAATATACATTAATCACGCAGCTGATCAGAGTCAGCGTCGTCTTCTCTCCCTCAGGTTAAACACGCAGACATAAAATCACACCTGAACGCAGCCGAGCGACAGTCGTCGAGCAGCTGTTGCGTCTTCTGTCGCATCGGCAGCGGGAGAAGAAAATGTGTTTCCCCTCAGTGTGTAATCAACACTTTACCCCCCCCTGACTGAGTGTATGTGAAACGCCACTCTGAGGTTAACCATATGTATCTTTATAATGTAAAGTATCTGTAAACAAAAAAAAAAAAACATACAGATTCAGAGAGGGTCGCTGTACAACTGTAGGGGGCGGGGGGGGCAAATGCTACAAAGCCCCGCCCCGTCCCACCCCCTTCCACAAAATTACCAGGTCATTACAGTAATGCAGTCCACTTAGCGGCGGAAGAGAGGAAGATCGCAAGGAGAGATTGCAGAAACTGAATGTGTTCGGGGGGTGAAAAAATGGGGGAGAAACCTGCCACATAAATGTCAAAGAAAGCTGCGTCAGAATAAAGGCCAGGGAGGAGGAGGGAGGAGGTGTGTATGGTGGTCACAAGGGTGTGAGTGGGGGATGGGGGGGGGACAAAGGGTGAGGTGTAATGTGTTTAAGGGACTTTTCAATCTCAACACAAGGCCTTTCCATTAGGTTAAAATATATCACAGTGGGAAAAAAAGAAAGAAAAAAAAACGAGGAAGTATTTAAATAGAGGGCGCCACCGAGATATTGACCCACAGGAGGGTGAGAGAGCGGTGGCCAGAGGGGGGAGGGGAATGGGGAGAAATGTAAGTGTTGTAATTGAATGGTGGAGCAGAAAAAGCCGCGGCCGGAGAACTGATTAATACAGTTCAAATTGATTGTCTCCAAGTAGCGGTGAGGACGACTCATTCTGACTTTCATATTTAAATCTTCAAGCATGTCTGCACCAGAATGTGTGTGTATGAGTGTGTGAGTGTATTTGCTGTGTGAACACTTAAGGGGTGAAGAGATAGAGAGTGCCCTCTAGTGCCAGTTGTCCCTTTTACCCCACCTTACGGGTCTGAGAATCCCACAGTGAGTTTTTAATTTTATTTTCTGTTAACCAAGGAGGTATTCTTGGTTTGATGCGCTATATGTGTATTTGTTTAGGAAAGTATTTATGAAAGTTGGTTAAATGTACTGGTTAAAAATGCATCCTGTTTTTAGCCCATCACCAAAGTGAACAGTGGGCAGTTTTAAGGCCCCAGGGAGCAGTAGGTGGGGACGATACCATGCTCAGTGGACGTAGGTGGTAACCCGGCAGCTGGTGGACTCAAACCTGAAACCCTCCAGACCAGAGCTGGGCAATTATTTTTGGCTTACGGGCCACAGGAGGTACTAAAATTTGAGTCACGGGTAAGATCAGGATCAGAAAGATTGAGTATTTTCATGAACTAGGATAAATGATAAGTAAAGTATTGATTAGAGGCAAAATACTTTAGACTACTTTATACTTTAGACTGTCTGTTGGTAAAATTCTGGCTTTGCAAGGAAAAGGTAAAAGGATATCGATAATACAAATTAAAAGTCTAATTTGGACAAGTCTGGCGGGCCAGATTATAACGCCAAACGGACCACATCTGGCCCCCGGGCCTTATGTCGCCCAGGGCTACTCCAGACTGAAGTCTGCTTTCCCTAAGCACTAACTACTTTGTATTTTATTTTGTATCTTCTATTAACCTCTTCTTTTTACCCAAATAATCTTATAAAATTGTAGGAGACAACATCAGGAGACGCCGTGGACGACAAATTAGAGTAGATAGGAGCGAAGATTGTGGAGTTGGAAAAAAAAAAAAAAAAATCGAGCTTCATTCACACCTTAAGAGGAAGTGAGAAGGATTTATGGCCGGGTGTGAAACATCACTCACGTTTGCGAGTCAGTCCTTGCTTTCAATTAGCAAAAGCTGGTGTCTCTCACACAGAATCCCGCCTGACTGCGTGCCAGAAAATCCAGACAGCGGCGTGAAAACGGAAGCCGCCTGCCTCCTTTTTTTTTTTTTTTTTTTTTTTTTTAAGAGAGACAATCCTCTCCTCCACCTTTCCTCCACCGGCCTCATCATCCTCCGCTCCACCACGTTCATTGTTATTCTACCTGCTTGCCAAGAGTGGAAGGCCACTTAGGCATCTGCCTAAACCCCACTTTTCAGGAGAAAACTACCAATTCCGCCTCGTAAGGCTTATCCTCAACATACCGCAGGAGAGACCGCAGGTTAGTGGAGAGGAGAAAAACACGGAGGAGCCGGGAGTGATGTTCTGAGAAGATATAACGTTCAGTTTTACTCCGTAAATAAAAATAAATCACCTTCAGACCCCAGCCACTGAACCGACTGTTAAACAGTCTGATCCCGCGGTGAAGGGAGTACGATCTTAGACTGGTTACAAAAGTGAAGGTTTTTTTTTACAAATATATGAAAGATATTTTCACCTGCCTATCAGCAGTACTTAAAGGCCAAGTCAATAAACACAGTATATAACGATGGATGAACTCAGTGTTTTTATAGTAAATATTAGTTAAGTTGCAGACTGTCCATCTAGTCACCCTAGTACTTGGACAAAGGACAATGATGTGTGATATATTTTTTTTTTTTTTTTATAAAAAGGACAGCCATCATAGGCGGCGTAAGTTCAATACAAAAGAAAAATAAATTAAAAAAAAAAATCTGTTTCCCATAGATTCCGTGTAATACAACACTGAACCAGAAGGGGACCGTGGATCAGGGTTTTGAGAACTATAGGACTGACCATAAAATGTGGAGAAGAAATCTATTAAATAATATTATAAATTCAACTTTCACATCAAGGTGGGGGCCGCAAAATTTCAGTCCACGGGCCACAAATGGCCCACGGGCCGCGAGTTTCAGACCCCTGTTTTACAGTATATCTGCACAAAGTTCATCTCCTTGTAGACATTTTTTTTACAATATATATATTTGTAAATATAAACCCCCTCAATTTCGTTGGAGTACTGTCATTACAATCACGTGTTATTCCTTAAAGACAAGTATTGAAAAAAACCTCTCGATCTGATTGGTTCTGCTTCAGTTCAGTTACTATGCATTTTTTTTTGGTCAATCCCATGAAGGAGTGTCAAAGGCTACTTGTCAGAAACATAAAATGTTCAGAAGGTTAGATGTCAAGCTGCGAGAGTGTGTGAGGTATCGATCCAGGCACCTGACACAAGACATTATTTATTCTTCAGGGTGGAGGAAGGGCCGACGGTCAGAGTGAAAATAATGAATGATTCAAAGACTCTGGGTTGGCTGTGGAGTATTCTCCTGGCAGACCGGAACAAAAGAGATATTTTCTGGATTTTTACTGGGCTGCAGCCCAAACATATTCACATCAGCTGCAAAACAGGGATTTTGCAGAAGTAAAAAATAAAAAGCTTGGTTAGAGTCTAATAGAGTCTAAGTCAGGCATGGGCAAACTGAGGCCCGGGGGCCAGATGCGGCCCGTTGAGCTTTTTGATGCGGCCCGCCAAGCTTACATACATACGAAATACCATGCATATGTCACTTTGGGTTCACTTTCAGTCTCTACACTGGTAGCATCATCACTGCCATCTGCCTAAACTGTCTTGTTTAAAAAAGTTTTAAACAAATATAATATATATATATATATATATATATATATATATACTGCATATATAGAGTTTCCCCGATACTGCTTGTTGTTCTTGCTTTTATTTTATTTTACTTATTTTATTTTAACTTGTGTATATTGTTATATATTTTTTGTTTACATTTGGTTAATATTTTGTTTTACTCTATTTTTACTTAGATGATTTTATTTTACTTGGACATTTTGCACAATTTCACTGTCATCGCCTGCATATGACTTGTTCGTGACAGATAAATCTTCTTGAATCTTGTCCAATGAATCTTGAATTGTCCAAATTAAAAATTAAGAAAAAGTTTGTGTTAAAAATGTATTTATATTATAGTTTTACCTTTTCCCTGCCATAATGCAGTTTTCCAGTAGATGACGTCAAAAAGGGAATCAGAAATGTACTATTAGAGGATTTATACATGACTTTGACAAGACATTTATCTTAGTTCAAATATACGATCCATATTTCTGGTCTAGACTCGGCCCCCGAGTCCAATCTTAGGAGCAATTGTTGCCCGTGAGGCAAAGAGTTTGCCCACGCCAAAGCCTATCCTTTTTGGGCAATGTCATATTAAAAAAAAAAATGTCCAAAAAGATTTTCAGATTCTTCTAGATATTTTGACAAATTGTGAGCTGGAATTTAACCAATAAAATTAATTTATAAAAATAATATTCAGTAGATCTTTGTATTTTTTGTATCAAGGTTTTCAGCCTGAAGTACGACTTTGATACTTTTTTACAGAAATGTTGCTAAAAACAAATTTCTAGCTTTATTTACGCTCTCAAATCTCCTACCTTCTTAATTAAGCCTAAAATTGATAGTTAATGAAATGCACGGTCCCAGCCAAGCAGCAACGCTGGATTGACTGTTGCTCAGCAGAACCTAATGGACAATTATCCAGCATGTACGCTAATGACAATCATTAACTGGCTGGAATATGAGGCTATGAGGTTGATTACTTAGTAAAACAACGTTTTCTCTGTGGAGTTCCACCGTGAAGGAGTCTGGCAGTTTGGGGATTTGGGAAAAAGACAAATGATCAGATAATGACAGAAAAAAAAAAAGAAGAACAGAGGTGGAAGATGGAGGTTTCCAGATATTCTACTGTAAATTAATACATAATAGCTACACCGCCCCATACAGCAACAATTGCCGGCACAGTTGTCCAACATGTATCCATAATTCCAGCCTAGGCAGCTTAGAAGTTATTGCCTCATAAGTAATAAAACAGGTTAAGAAAATCACTGCTAATAATTTTTTTTTTATTTAATTTCCCTGGCAGCCGGTGAGGGAATTATATTCATTTTATTAAATTATTACCTTTAATTTCATTTTCTTTGATAGACATGTTTCATCTTTCTCTTTTTTTAAATAGAGAAAGAGAAAAAAAAACAGTGTTGAGGACGTGGAGGAACTGAGGGATGATCTACATTTACCTAACATGCAGTTATATCACATTATAGTACAAGATTAATTACTTTAATATGCTCGATATTAATATATTCATATACACAGGGAAGATCTGCCCGTATACTGCGACCATTCATTTGCATATAACAAGTACCAGGAGCCAACATCGGTTACATATTCACGGCATCACTGAAGAACCTCCTCGCCCTCGGTTCATCTCCCTTCACAATCAGCCTTGCGGTAATTAATCAAAAGTTGTTCTTTTTTTTTCCTTCCACAAGTTAAACCTGTCAAACGCACCTGTCACTCTTTCATCATCCCCGCCTTGTTAAGGAGCCGCGCGGTGGCCGATTGGAAGCCTTAGGAGACGGCGATATGACACCACGTTGACAGAGAGTACGGGCCGTGGTTTAAATCATACTGACGTGCAGATTTATCACTGTTTAACTTGTCCAAAGTGTCTCCTCTAGTTGCCGCAGATCAGACTGCGCGCTAGTTTGCTTTCCTGGGGGAGAGCGGCGAGGCTGGGCCGGGGCCCGCCTCGCGTCTGTTCATCTAAGGCGACGTTGCTACAACAGACGAGGACGAAGGGAAGTTGAAATCACCAGGGATGGTTCCTGTTGTCAGCACTTTTGATTTGGGCTCCAACTGCGTCACATAAACGTTGTTACAGCGTTTGTAGGAATGATATATGAGAGGACGTGGTCAATGGGGAGGGAGGTCTTTGAGAAGGAGAAATAAGTACGATATTCTTCATGATAAATCAACGGTGGTGGAAATGTGAGCACGAATGGACAATTCAATAATCTTTTCTCTCTCAGTTACACAAACTCCAAAAAGGAACGAGTCCTTTGGGGGGGATCACAGCCTGTCTGAGAAATGTGGTGAAACACGAGGAGACGAAGAGGAACGCGGTGGACGGAACAGATATAACTACTGAGATGCAGCTAAGACTCTACCTAAAGGTTCAGCACTCATCTCCCTTGGTGGCAGTTAAGTCCAAAAGGAAGAGAAATTGCTCCTTTTGGAACATAAATACTATAATTTCCCCCTCGAAAAAAACGTAAAATGTTGAACGTAAATGGGTTAAAATAGGAAAAGAATTAACAAACTAAAAAAAAGGAGGAAAAGACGTCAGTGCCAGTTTGAGAATTGAAGTCCAATAGGATCTCAAAGTTGCAAAAAAAAGTTGTCACTGGGTCTTAAGGGGCAGCAGTCTCCACGACTGCCACCCAAATCACACTGCCCCATATTGTGAGCCTTCCTGTGGGTGGTGAGTCCACTGGAAGTTATATGGGTGGTGGAGGTGCTATGATCAGAGCAACTCAATGGCAACTTGGCTGTTGGTGGATTAGAATCTGAAGCCCAAGTCTTCTTGTACATTGCCGAGTTGCAGGGGCAGCTGGCACCACCCAAATCACATTGCTACCTATTATGTGGCTTCCTGTGTCCGCCTTATATATAAAAAAGGAAGAAACAGGGGATATGCCTCGAAAAATGTGGACAAAATCGTTGACCACTATATTAACAGATTACTCTTCTGAAAAAGGTTGTTATATTCAAGGCAAACATCATAAAAAGGGGATAGGAAGACACCAGCATGTCAGGTGCGTTACTAAAATGACAATTTTGTTTCAAGTGAATATACTTAATTGATCCTAAAAGAAAAAAAAAGAAACGATACTTGAGGGATAATTAGCTTTAAAGAGTCACAAAAATGTCAATTCCCATGAGGTGATGAGTAATCCTTGCTTTCAAATGATTAAAAAACTGAAATACATTTTTACATTTTTAGTAAGTGTTGATGAGTGAAAAACATGACTCAGTTGAGGAGTTTCAGGGTGGTCTTTGTCTTACATCTGGAAATGCATCATTCATTCCATCCTGAGATGGAACTCACGACCCCGGAGCGAGTTCACATGGTCTACGGTGATATTTACGTACAACTGAGAGATTGCCAAAAAAAAAAATCAACATATTATTAAATAATTTTCAGTACAAATTACTTAATTGCGTTTGGGTTGATGGGACTGATAGAGGAATAAATAAACACCAAGACGGACAAAGATTTTCCCTTCAAGTCGGAAAAAGACCTAAAATTATGAATTGGGGTCGAAGTCACGGACAGTCTACGCTACAGCCACTGGTGAACAATTCAGAGTCTGGGGACAGGGTGAAGGGGGGCGGGGGGTAACAAGGTAAGCGGTCCTTGTTGTGTAAAACGACAGGTCTGTCCTGAGATGGATGGGTTCCAGCTACTGATAAGGTCAGACATCATTTGCGCCAGACCTTTTACGTTTTGTGAAACGTCCAGCGGCCGTTGAACCGTCGCATTCAATCCTTCCCGGTGAAAAATTGATTGATAGATCGGAACGTTGACTGTACAGTATAAAAAAATAAAGGCCCGGCAGCAATGAAGCTACACACACTTGTCAAACGGTGCCTACACCGGCCTCACCACGACAGACCATTGTCATCCCGTCACAATCACCTCCGTACCTTATTTCCCAAACATCGCAGGTTGTCATTTATCTCCGCAGTCCAATCTCAGGTGTCATCTCCCCGATGTTCTCTTCAACCCACCTCCCGTTCTACCGTAGACAATTCTCTTTCCATTTTTATAGCACGGATCAGGTGAGAAAATCTAAATCAGATAAGGGAGTCGGTCTCCGTTACACGCTAGCATATTTGTCGAGGTATTTAAACGAGTAAAAGGGCAGTAGAAGGTGTTTTTATTCCTTACCCTCAAATATAATTCATGTCAAAGCTTCTCCATAGAGTTGACATTATTTGTTTTTACAAAAAAGATTCACCTCAAACCGTCACATATCCAAACAATAATAGTACTTGTGATTTAAGTACTCCAAAAGTTCACCCCCCCTACCCTTTTTAACAACACTCTTGTACCCAGAGTCCAGAGCGCCGTAACTGCCTAAACCCCTGAGACACCAACCTGGAAGAGTTCCAGGGTGCAGTAAAACAGGCCTCCATAAAACAGCACAATCATCACTTTTTTAAGGTACGTAATTCAATTGCATCTCATCAGCTGACCAGTCACTTCATAAATGAGTGCAGCGCTATAACGGAGTTCAGGGTTTACAGTTCTGGGTCGTTCCAGTCAGCAAGTATCCACTGACTAAGAATGGGAAGAGTCCATTCTAACAACAGCAGATCCAGATGATTTATTCATGACTTTTTACATGTAGCAGCACAGGAGCAGAACAGGTCCAAAAAAAAAAATCAGTGAGATACTGAACTTAATCTGCAATAATCTAGATTGTTAATCTACACAACGCCTTATTGTTATTTTTTATGAATTTTTTATACTTTTCATACACAATTCAGATTGTAATACATGTTTAACTTATTTTTTGTTTTGCATTTGTTCGATACTACCATAAATTATCTTTATTAGAAAGAGGGATTAATGAAACAGATCGATTGATAGACGGATGGAGGGAGGGACTGAGGGAGGGAGTAAGGGAGGGGTGGAAGGAGAGGGTAAGGGAAGGAGGGATGGACGGAGGGAGGGAGTGAGTAAGGGAGGGAAGGAGGGAGTAAGGTAAGGAGGACAGAGGGAGGGTTGGATAGATAGATACAGTAGATAGATAGATAGACAGACAGACAGACAGACAGACAGACAGACAGACAGACAGATAGACAGATAGACAGATAGACAGATTGATAGATAGATAGATAGATAGATAGATAGATAGATAGAAAGAAAGATAGATAGCAAACTCCTTGTCATCGTGACATTGTAATCCACCCCTTTGCCAGTGAACAGCTTTGAGCACCTGGGGAGCAGTGGGTGGGGGCGGTGCCATGCTCAGTGCACCTCAGTGGTAACCTGGCAGCAGGTGGAATTGAACCGGAAACCCTCTCAACCTAAGCCTGGAACCAAAACCCATAGACAAACATTGCCACTGTATACAAAGAATGATTACGCAAACGGTTCCAGCCGTATACAGCACCATATAAAACGTATTATATTATTATTATTATTGTGTTCTACTATGTGTTAACTAAGTTGGCAAATTCCAGCGCATATAAAACCCCAGCAACATAAATTACAACAACATAAGGTTCAAATCCTGCACTGCGTCCACCGCGTGTTTGTTGCAGCGCGTCGAGGCAAAGGTTTATCACCACACGATGGTATTAACTGCGAGCCACATAAAGCACTCGGAGAGCCGGGGCGAAAATGAAAAGGTTGTTATCATACATTTGGCCTGCTAACCCCTAATGTTTTTAACACTCTGGCGTTGCCTTTCCCTTTGGCACTTAGCTCACACATTTAATGAAAAACTGTATTAAAAATGCAAATAAGACTGATGGGGAGAAAGACTAAATTACACCCAGAATTACTGACTGCCAACATAAGAGTTGTTATCCTGGCAGATGAAGTTAAATGAGCAAGAAAATGTGGGAGGCAGTCATGGACCAAATTACAGCGCTGCGAGGTTTCCATGTCAGGCCACATTAGTTTAGAGTGTATTCTTGCAATTTCAGTGTAAAATTATAAATGCTTTATCATGGTGATGTTTTAAACAGCTGGAGCTGAACTCAAGCAGCACAACTCCATTTCACTTCGGTTTAAAATCTCCGGGAGAAGCCCATGCTGGGCAGGAATGTTGCCAGATGACACAAAGGAGCAGTTCAAGTCGGGAACACTAGACGGGCTAGGATTCCTTGGGAACATTTCCCTGCCGATTCAGATGGACGGACGCGCTGTCGTAAAGCAGCGGTGCATGAATCATTCCCCTCGCTCCGACTGACCATGACAACAACACTGTCCTACTTTGCATTTTCTTCCATCTGGATAATAACCTGCTCGGTCTCGCTGCGGTGACTGGTTGACCCTGACTCCTACCATTTCAGGCACTGACCTCTCGGCTGAAATCAATAGTTAGTGCTGAGGTTAGAGCTTGTTCGTCAACCTGTCCCTGATCTGTCAGTCAGTGTCCTCTGTCCCCTCTCCATAGCAGCTACCTACCTTGACTAAAGGACAGGCTGGAGAAAGAGTTCCTGGAATAAAGTTGGCGGAAATTTTTTTATTAGGCTGCTGCTAATTACAGTAAAGAATGACTCTGGAGATTATTAATGGAGGTTGGTTGCAAAACGTGTGGCTTTTTGCACAAATTTAGACAGTCAGGCATTAGAAGTATATGTCTCCAAAATTACAAATAAATTTTAATTTTCAATAAAACCTCTATTTTAGGGTTCAGGATGCTCACCTGGACCGTCGCAAATTCTGGCTTGAACAGGTGGGGATGAAATAAAACCTACATTTCACCCCCAGAAAACAAAAAAAATATGAAAAATAAAACAGATGTATCTCACTGCGGATCATAGGTTCCTACAATCTCATATTATACGTTGCCAGGTCTCAGGGGCAGCAGTCTCCACTGCTGCCACCCAAATCGCACTGCTCCATACTGTGAGCCTTCCTGTGGGTGGTCAGAAAACTGGAATTTATGTGGGTCGGGACGTTGGATTGATCGAGCATCTCAGTGGTATCTAGTGGAATCGAACCTGAGGCCTTGTGGACCTAAGGCCAACACTGCCTTCCTGTGGATGGTGGTCCCACTAGAATATATGCGGGTCGGGATGGTGCTATGATCGGAGCACCTCAGTGGCAGCAAGTAGAATCGAACCTAAGGCCTTGCAGACCTAAAGCCACCACTGGCGCCGCATGTGGTGGCTTTAGGTGGTGGCGATGAAATATATACTTGGGTACCATAGTTGTTTCTCTAAAACATTTAGCAGATTTAGTAGTGGACAGTTGCAGATTCAGTTGTAATTCTTCTTCTAAATCAGGAATCAACTCTGTGCCTTCATGAAATAACCTTCTGTTTTCATCCATTGTTGACTGCGACTGCGTATGTCCTGGCACAGAACCTTCCTTAACTCAACAACGTCCAAGCAATTACTGGATTACCCATGTGATGTTATGTAACGTTCAGTGTAGCTAACGCATACACGCCAACTAACCACATCACACAGCTACAGATGGCGCCCACAGATGCACACTGAAAGGTGCCAACTTTTGCCAAAAGGACATGCCAAGAATTTGACAGGGACGAGGTTGCTTTTAAACGTTACAGGTATGAAAGTGAAAAGGCACTTGAAGAGTTTTCCACCAGAGAGTAGAGTTCGTTTGTATCAAGGAAAGGGAAGTTGACAGGTGTGTCACCTCCATGTGGCATCAGGAAGTAGAAAGAAATCTTAGAAAGCGGGGCATTCGGGAACAATTCCTCACAGGTACATGAGAGTCGCGCGGCACACTGAGAGGATTGATAAAAGCTAAAACAGTAGCCAACAGATTTACCAGTTTCTTTGGAGGAATGTCATGAACCCCCAGCAGCTTCACTTATCACTGGATGCTGGCATTTTACTCCTTGTAGGAAATGCTTCAACAGACAACGGTTAAAATACACTTTCTTCTAAAACCCTCTAAAAGGTGATTCCTGACGGACGGCAATGTCCTTATCATAGGACGAGGTTTTCTTTAGAAGGTGAACGAATAAGAATGAAGGTCCTTTGCTTTAGGACTCACTGTAGCACCTCAAAAGTGGATTGGCTTTCTTCAGATTATTAGGTGATCTAAGGGAATTGACACAAGTTTACCCAAATCCATGAAAGATGTCGGATGTGATATCTGATATGCTAGTAAATGAGTGTTGGGGAAGCAACCCTCCAGAAACCCTCCGACCCCAGTCTAGTTCCACCAGGCAATCTGTGAAACCAGTCCATCTGGAGACCAGAATTCCTATTGTTCAAAAAAGGTTAGACGTTGGGAATGGCGCCTCGGGCCGCCCAGCCACTCCATCGTTAATAACCAGATACCTCTTAGTACAAGAAAAACTGGTTAACTTGAAGTCAGCCCCCTCCATCATCATCACACCTTCACTCAGTTCATCTAATTTATTACGGTTAGTGGCTTAGTGGTTAAGGAAGCAGACTAGGGTCCGCAAGGCCCCCCGTTCAAATCCCCCTACCACCAAGTTACTGCTGAGGTACCCTGAGTTAAAAATATAGCCGGTGGGCCAGTAAAGTGACCGGTCTCTTGTTGTATTGTTCCTGTGGCAAGTAAGAAATACACCCACATAGGTCACTCGGCTGCTGTATGAGAACCAAAGAGTACATGATGTTCTGCGAGTATGTCCTTAAAGACGAGACAGATGTTGTAAGAGCCGTTAAGAAGTATTTTCAGTGACAAGTTTCAGTTTAGTAGACAGATAGTGCTGTAACCACATGCAACACATACTGTATTCATAAGTCATAAACATTGCCATTAAACACCGTATGTGGTGAACATATGAATTCAGATGAGCGTTTGATGTGATCCCGTTACAGCACAACTTTTCAAACTACGATTAATCTTCATTACATGGGGACTCTGGATTCTCCCAACACCCCCGTCGTCTCAGTCATTTCATGTTTGCGCTCAAGTCTCCGGGCTCATGTGTTAACACTCAGATGACATACTCGCTCATGCTTACCCACCAAACACACAGACGAGTCGCTTTCCTGGCTCCGCTCGCGACATATGGTGGATATTAAATATATATTCCAAATGTCAGCGGAGCCTGTTCACCAGTGTCACCGGCAAATCTCTGCTAGGATTTACAAAAACACGAAAGCACATTGAGCCAAAGGAAAACAAATGCGTGAGTGTAGTCACACAATGAACAAATCCAAAAAAACTCGCCATCTGAGGTGAACTATTAAGAGAAACCAGTCCTCCGGAGTATGGGACGATAGAAAACCACGCACACATAGAGACATCCACCGCAAATGTGAAGCAAACAGATTCTGACGGAGGTGCACAAACACCACCACTGTGTCACGACGCTCACATTCAACTCGAACGTCGCATTCGTTAAGCCTTCGTTTCAATGGAGTCTGTTAATTAACATGCGGACCGATTAGGATGTCATGTTTCAAAATGGGCAGCAATCTTTCTTCCTGTCACTCCTTTCGTCAAGAGCCCTCGGTCCCTGCCTCCTTCCCTGCCCCCCGCGCACACGCCGACGCACACATGCGAGCCTCCGAGCCAGTGACTTAATGGCTTTTTTCACCTGCACTTAGCAATGTGCTGCAGCCTCTGAATAATAAGTGGAGAGAAAGAGTAAAAAGCAGAAAGATGGAGACAGAGGGAGTTAAAAAAAAAAAGAGAGACGTATTTCATGGTTTGACTGTCAATGTAAATTCCATATTCTATTAAGCGTTTTCATAGTCCTGCCCTTATTTCTCCTAATGTCGCTTTATTGATGCATGCACCGGGAGAACTCTCTCCGCAAACAGACGGCGCTGATATTAATGGATGTTGCCTACACAGGCCTACTTCATAATTGACTGAGCGCTAGTGAAAAATTGAAGTGGACACCGAAAACTCCATTACAACCTTTTTGACCTAACAATAGAGGCAGAAATACAAGCCACTTTCACTGAATTCTCCCTATAAGCAACACAGCTGATTCCACTCCGCTCCAACATATTCCCCCCCGCCTTCCACCCAACCCCGGCAGCATTAGCAGAGAGGGAGAAAGAGAGACCGTATGCAGCCGTGGGTATGCACATATGCAGTCGCAATATTAGCTGGAGGCCAAGGCCACTCGTACGGCTGTGATTGTGCTCAGAGGAGTGGAGAAAAAGGTGTCGATAAAACGGCGTCTCATGCCACTGTGTTGAGGCGCTAGCTGCATTCCAATAGGCCCCACTCTGTTGAGCACCTGCGGCACAGTGCAGTCATACAGAGAGGAGAGACACTCAAAACAATGGCCGCACCCCTGGGTCTTACAATCGTCATCTCTGCAGGCACAGAGATGAGGCAACAGGCAGTCACTTTGCAGGATGAGACGTGTGATTTGCTGTCATTAGTAGATCGTAAACACTCCGTTTACAGGGGGAAGATGTCAATGCTTTGTGGACGGAATGGTTTGTGACCATAATGGGTGAGAAGGTATTTAGGGTATCATAAGAAAACTCAGGTTTGCAACCTGTTTTTGGGATTTAAACACTTCTATAAGGCCCTCATGTTGGTCCAGAGGCAATGTCCCTGTCATCGGTGGAAAAATCTAGTGTTCACCCTCTTGGCAAATTTAATTCTCGGTTAGGGCGGTTCACTTGCAGTGGGCTCAGCACCTGCAGAAAGATATTGTGCAGTGCAATGTGATTTGGCTGGCTGTCAAGGAGACTGTTGCCCCCGCCACCCAGTAATGGATAAGTGGGTGAAATGAAGGAATGAAAACACTTTTATTAGTAAGTGTCCTCACTGCAGTTTAGGTGAAGCTGACACAACTTCAAAAAAAGTAGTAAGCAGTATCAGTATGTCAATATCAGAAGGTACACATATAAAAATACTCATGTACGCAACGCTAGCATGTTCAACCACATCTAGTTGATAATAACAAGATAAAGGTTTGTCTATTTTTTTATTTTATTACTTTAGAAATTAATGAATCCTTCAGTATCAGTATTCAATATCCTTCAAGAAATTATGGTGGTTAACCCATTATCGAAGTGAGCATGGGGCACCCGGGGAGCAATGTGTGGGGACGATACCATGCTCAGGGCACATCAGCGAAAACTTGGCGGAACCAGGGGCCTTGCAAACGCAAGTCCTGCCTTGCCATCCCAAATCCTTAACCACTAGGCCTCCAACTGCCCCACGTGGCCACCATTTGCGCCTGTACGTTCTCTATATAGGTTCTCAGTCATTTAAGTCATCACATCCAAACATAGTTTGAACCCTCTTGGATGAGAGGTGAAAAGTCTTCAAGAAACCATCTCCATCCAGTTGTACTTGATGAGATTATTTTTGGGTAACAAAATTCTCCATCCCCTTAAACAGGTATACAGCCTTATAGGCCAATGTATCCTTGCAGGTATTGGTTTATGTAAAATTTTATCTTGAGATTATGGCAATTGTTGACTCACTGTGGCAACCCCTTAAAAAAGGGACAAGCCAAAAAGAGAGAAAAAAAAAAGTAATAAGGCTGATGTTGACCTTGTAATGTCCGGTTTCCTGGCAAACTCAGGGCTTGAAAGGCTTCCTTTGTTTGACCCAGGTTGCAATTTAGCACCAGTGGCTTAAAGGGTTAAATAAACAAAAATGACCTTCTTGTGTCTGACGGTCGAACACAGAGCGACAAGTGTAACTGGTTGGTTCAACAGTTGAGTACGTTGATGCTAAATCTGGCCACAGTGAAGGAAGGGCATCATATCAAGAGCGTAGTGTAGTTCCATGACCTCCAAACCAAGATTATAAAATTACAAAAAGGAAGAATTACTAACACTTGCAGGTGTATTCGTAGTGTTTCCTGTCAAGAGCTTAGACAATACCCTAATTACCAAAATAGATAGTCCAGGCTAGAAGATAAGATCCATCTCTAGACCTGAATGACGTGATAAGGTTCCTAAAGTAGTGGTGTAGGACGTCTTGACACAATTGAACGTCTCTATCCAGGGATAAGTGGAGGTCTTTGTTGGGTACCACAACTTGATAATAACTGGCATTAATTTTGAGAAACCATTACTGTTCTGCCCAAACCTGCCATATTATTGGGGACGACATATAAAGCTTTGCTGTTTGTGCTGGAGGCCGATAAGCAATGAAAACCAAGGTCAATTTGTGCAGTGATTTCTTTGTTCGCGTTGGGAAAATACAGCAGATGAATATTCTATCTGCCGAGGCAGGCAGCCTTGGAGCACTGAACTTCAACCAGGCATGATGGAACACAATTCGCCGTTCGCTCTCCTGAGCTCACGTGTTCATGCTTCAACTGACGCTACCTGGCATCTGTGTGAGCCCAATGTCACGGAGCCTCAGCGCAAGATTTACCATCGGCCGCATTAGTCCTAATAGCTGAATGGAAACTGTTTGGGTCGAGGAATGAGCTCATTTTACGACACAAATAAAATGAGAGTTCATATTGAAATATGTATAAAGAGGTTTCCACTTAAGAGGACGCAGACAGATTTCTGTTCAAAATAATTGAAAGATTGAAAGACTAGGATAACTAGGACTAGGACGACCAGGAATATGATGACCAGAATCGAAAACTCATATCACTGCTGACATTACAATGGCTACTGGAAGAACTTGGTTGTCCGTCCATTGCACTGTCTCTCTGTCCAGGGAGTGGATCTTACCTACGGTCAGGCAGACAGGCATGGGCAAACCAAGGCCTGTGGGCCAAATGCGGCCCGTTGAGCTTCTTAAAGCGACCCGTCCACCTTGTCCAAATTAAATAATTTATTTAAATCATCATTATACTTTGCCTGCAATGCCACTGTTTCCCCAGTAAATGGTGTCATACAGGGTATTAGAAATGTAGCATCTTAGATTTTACTCAGGACTTTACGTGCAAATTATCTTAGTTTAAAAAAATTCCTACATCTTTCTGTTCTTGACTCGGCCCTAGTGTCCATTTTTAGAACCAGTTCTGGCCCGTGAGTCAAAAAGTTTTCCCACCCCTGGTCTATATATAGGGCTATATAAATAAAATTAGCTTGATAGATTGATGTATTGAAACCTTTGTCAGTTATTGTTGTTTTGTGTGTTTTTTTTTCCTCATTCTAATCAGTGTTACACAAATAACAAGGAAAGGAGCCAATAGTTGCCACCAGTGTGGACGACTGCCAGAATTTTTCCAACTTCAGCCATATTATAATCCACACCCTGTGCATTATGGCCGTCTTTTGTACAAACGGTGCTTTAACAGCATGAAGACAGATCATCATATGGACAGATAAACGTAGGGAAATGAGAAAAACACACAAACTGAGCAACAAACAAAGAAAAAGCGTCGGTTGCCAAAATCAAACGTGACCTTTAGGCACAAACAGACTCTACATTTCAGTACGTCAGTCACCTCGCTGTAAGCACAGAGCTCCTACAGGGGTAAATGCAGGGATCTTCTCCTGAACGTCAGATACCGAGGTGGTGGAAACCAGGGGAGCGACAGGTGGTAAATGACTGGTCGGAGGTCAGAGTCAGCAGGAGGAAATGACATCAGCAGGAAATATGAATAAACAGCGGGGGACAATCATCCGATACAAGCACTGACCTTGCAGAGGATTAGCAGTGGCATTATCTCCTGAATACACAGATGTGGAGAAACGAGGGGGAGCAGGTGACCTTGGAAAGTTTGAAATGTTCCTCAGCGTTGGTTACGATTGTGAAGCAGGGAGAACTTTACAGGTTGCTGGGCCGATTAAGATAGTATTTATAAATATTGTGGATGTTATTATGAAAAAAAAAAAAAAGGCAATACTGATTTGATCTAACCTATTTGTTAGGCACATAAAAAGGTCTAAATATATATTTATATGGAACACAAATATAAAATATATATCTGAAAATAAATGTCTTATATAGGTGTTATACTGTATTTTCATATATTTATATATGTATATATCTTGTCCTCATGTACTAAATAATTTATATATTATATTTTTAAAAATAAATATATTTATAGCAAATATACACATTTATACATACACATATACACACATAAATATATATACATGCATATATAAATATAAACATACATACATGTAATCTATATATTTTGTCCCCATATATATAATAATTTATAAAATATATTGAAAAAAATTATTTATTTCTAGTAAATATACTTACGTATATACATATACATTCATGTGTACATATATGTATATATGTGTACATATATACATATATGTGTAATTTCAATATATGTATATATACATATATATTGGATTTTTTTACATATGTTGAGTGTAAGTAAGTCATCCAATCAGACAGTGTTGAATCAGCTGGATATGGACATTTTAATCAATATATCACGTTTGACGTTGACAGATACAACAGCAGTTACATATATAAATGAGCCTTGACCATGTGTTGCTGTTTGTGGTTTCATCTGCAGGTTGTTCTGTGGTGAACGTGTTTAGATAAATGCAGGCCACTGTTTCTGGTAGAAAAAAATATCAGCTCATAGTAAAATGTTCACTGTTCTTCAAACTTTTTAATTATAGTTCTGACCCTGGTGGTAGCAACGTAAAGAAACAACAGACCAACATGTGCCCAAGGGCAATGAAGTCAACGTGACCTAACATTCATCCCATCATTGTGAAGCGGAATTCACCGAGCCTTGGATTGTTCACCCACCAATAGGGAATGTGAGCTGGGTTTAGACCTGGGGGTCTCAAACTCGCGGCACGTGGGCCAATTGTGGCCTGTGGAATGATATTTTGTGGCCCCCACCTTAATGTGAAAGTTGAATTTATAATAATATTTTATAGATTTGTTCTCCACATTTTACGATCCTGATCCAGGGCCCTTTGGTGAAATGATAGTGCGGATATGTCCAAAGTCCGGCTTAGGGACCAATTGCTTCTGTCCTTACACACGATACACACAAATTAGACAGAAACAAGAGATTTTCACTCTTGAGGATGAGAAGATGAGAGGTATCATAAGAAAAGTCATTAAAGGTTGCGCAATAAAAGTTGAATTCAATCTTCTGGGCCTTAACGAACAAAAAAAAAGGTGCCTAAAAAAAGTATTCAGTTTTGATAAGTATGAAACCCAGAAAAAAAGGATTTCTACTCCCTGAGGTCTCGGGTAAAACTGAGGATTGACAACGTGTTGAGAAGACCATCAGGAGTGATAATACAAAGATAGGAGAGAAATGGACTTTTCATGTTCCAGTGATTCCTCCTGTACCTGAAGGCCCCGGCTCAACATTATCACAATGTTCCTCAGCTAAGTATAGACCCTACAGTGGGACGTTTTAACTATTAAACACTTCCAAATCGGCCACCGACACCTCCGCAGCCTGGTAACAAACCGGACAGCTCCATTCACACCTGAGAGACAAAAATGTCCTCCTCCGAGACACGAGACGAGAAGAGAGGAAGTGGGACGGCGACTCGCGAGGAAATAAAATTAGTTAACGCAGATGGAAAGACAAATCATTACGGCAGCGCTGAGCGTTTTACTGTAGCGCACCTGTCCAGGGGCGGTGTAAGCGCCAGGGTGGAGGTGATGTCTGCCCCCAGAGGAACACTTATCCTCACGTAAACATACAAGTAATAACACAGACAATAGAACTAATAAGAAAAAAAAAAAAGAATAAGAAAATGCATTGTCTCACTTTTATATACAAAAACGCCTCAGAGCCAACAATAACAGGGACGTCTTCCACGCTGCTACACGGCCCCGCTGTTATTGAGTCCCACGGGCAAACTTAAAGCGAGCCGTTATTAGGGAGTTCAGGGCGGAGATGATGGTGCAGGAGGTGGAGGAAATGGAGCATTTATATCACGGCTTCACACACACACACACACACGTGCAGGTACGGGACTTTTTTTTTTGTGACTCCATCTGCAGCAGGAAGCTCGCAGCGTCATCATCACGAGGCTGGAAGATTTGTGATTAAGTCCAGATCCACACACTTACTTACACAGTGTGTGTACACACTGATAAACATTGACACACATTTACATATAAATCTGACTATTAACAAACACACGGGTCAGTCCGACGGCTCCGCTGCAGACTCAGAGGCGGGGAAATATTTTCAAATTTGTTTTTTTTTTGGAGAGAAATGTTTCAGTGTGTATGTGTGGACGGTACAGACAGAGATGTGGTTGTGGATTTTTGGAGACATTGATGGGACACTGTCCATGTAGCGAGTTCCTTGTAGTTTCAAGCAAAGTGATGGAATATTTTGAGATTCAATGTTTGGTTTAGTATATTAAAAATAATAAGAAGAGATAAAGCCATTTTTTCATACATCAAAAATGGCCCTTTTATCACCAAAATAAAATGTCCAAAACAGGAAGTTGACGCAGGGAAAAGCCATGGTCCGGTCCTTTAAACTGAAAATGCACATATGGACATATTGCAATATATTGCACAATGTATAGCACGTGAGTAAATGATCCAGGCTGTAATGGACACGGAGAACGGGTTTGGAGATAGAGATGAGGACAGTAAAAAAAAAAAAAGGTTTTTATCTTTTTCTTCTTATGGTTTGTCCCTTTTTCCTGTCCTCTGTATCCTCAACTGACTCTAACTACCTCCTTGTCCATCCATCAATGTCCTCTTTGTCTCCTACCTGGTAGCTCCATCTCTAGGATCATTCTTCTACCAATGTATCCACTGTCCCTCCTCTGAACATGTCCAAACCATCTCAATCTGTCTTCTCTAGCTTTTTCTCCAAACCTAATGTTGTTATGATATATGACCATCAGCTGATTAATGTCTCTGTTGGACATTTGATTATTAGATTAATTCATACTATTTTTATTATTTAGGTTTGGATCTGACATGTCCATATAAAACTTCATCTTCTTTTTCAGTTTTTCGTCCTAGGACTCCTCAGGTTAGGTTTTGACCAAGAATTATATTTCAGTTTATTCCAACTGCTAAAAATAACATTAAAACAGAAACAATAATAATAATAATAATAAAAACAACAACCATATTTTAACTGACAATAAAAAAAAGATAATATTAAAAAACAAACACTAACCTGAGTGTGTCTGTTTGTGTGTTGCATGACTTTACGCTCTACTCGTGAGAACTGTTGTCCTTAACATATTATTTCAATTATTTGGGTTCAAG
>JAFBJS010013217.1:0-17861 GCA_016785265.1 Paraplagusia blochii
GTTTTGTAAATGTGGGCTATATAAATAAAAATTGATTGATTGATTGATTGATTAATTTATAATTTTATGGACCTGGAGATTCTATCCACATCTATTAAAGACCCACAGCTCCCCTAGTGACTGAACTCCGTAACTTTCACGGATTCTCCATCTTATGAATGTAGCCTAAAACACACGTTAAGGTGTCTTGAAAACATCTAACCGCGCCCCCTATTGGCTCTGAAGCAGTTGTGCATGAGTAAATTTTTGTCTTGTTCAGATATGAGTGAATATAAGTAAATTAAAGTCCAGTTCCCACCTATTTCCTCTAGATGGCAGTGTCTCCTAACGGGTTGATTCTTATCCATCTCTACATTGAACAGAACTTTTAAATGTCTGCAGTAAAAGGAAACAGATGTGGAATAAACGAAGGAAATAGACGTGTAATCGATAAAATACAGAAAAATATATATTTTTTTTTCACGTTGAAGGACTGCTGTTTTGTCACTAGGTGGCACTATCTCACTCCAAATTAGTTTGAGAGTCAGTTCTGGGCCGATGATTGGAATCTTCTCATCAACCCATGTATAATGGATACCTAAGAATATGGTGAACTGACGTCACCTGAACATCACGCCTAAAATAGCTTACAACGTCGCGCTCTCCAGCAGGTGGCGCACTTGGCAATCTGAATTTTCGTTATAGAATTTGTATAAACAAAGTTAAAAAAAAATAAAACCTGACATTCTTAATACTAAAAAAAATAGCAAAATTTGAATTAAAAAAAAACCAAGGTAACATAAGTATTAAATATTTTTAAAAAGCATGTGAAACTAAAACAGAATAAAAATGTATGCACCTACATATATATGTATTTATGTATGTACATATATGTATGTGTGTCTGTGTAGATGTATGTTTGTATATATGTATGTATGAATATATGTATATATACACATATGAGTTGGTAAATTATGTATATAAGTTAAATATGTATGTATATAAATATATATATTTATATATATGTAAATATATATTTTTATATATGTACACACAATAAAGGCTGACAGTATGGTGCAGAGTGATTTGGGTGTCAGTGGTGGAGACTACTGCCCCTGAGATGAGAGGATGTAGATGACTGACTGACTGACTGACTGTTCCAGAGTAATTCTCCTGACTGTTTCAACAGTAGTGTAGAGATGCTTGTTTTATTGGACGTGATGAAGTATCAGCCAGTGTTTGGGGAGTATAAAGAAGATTTGTGAAGGGTTTCTGGAGAGGGATCATTAATTACTGCTCTGTGATGAAGTACTTTTTTTTTATTTTCTCTTTTCATTAAAACTTCTTTCTCCTAAAGAGAAAAGGAAAAAATAAGAAAAGAGTTCTCGGAGTCGACGTCTCCTTTCACCGTTCAAGAGCATCCATCATAATGAAAGGTCACGGTGATAATAAAAGACAATATTCCGAACAAATATGTCACTTGATGTGACGGAGAAAAGGCAAACGCTGCACATCACTCACTGATTGGACGCAGATTCTCCAAAGATTCAGGAAGAAGAGGGAGATAATAGAGTGGAGCAACGCTGATCTGGAATCAGGTCCATCTGGAGACACAGTCGGACAGACGGATGGACAGACTTATAGTCAGAGAGGCAGATAGCTACAGACCCAAGGTCAAGTGTGCAGCTAGAAAAAAAAAAAAAAGTCATTACTATCCTTTTATTTGCTTTCATGGCTGTATATGAGATCAGGAGTGACAAGGACAACAACTCCGTGTGTGTGTCTGTGTGTGTCAGCGAGAGAGGATCTGTGAGATTTTCACAAATGTCTTCTCAGTGCTGGAACACCCAGGGTTGGGGGGTTGAGTTTGTCCTGGAACTGAAACGCAGATGTCGTCACCTCAGCACGGAGGACTGGAGGTGACACCAGAGACAAGGTTAACGTCCTATTTGTCGCAGGCGAGAGGAGGAAGGAAAAAAGGAGACTAAGGAGCCAGAGGCTAACGTCTAAAAGACTGGGTTTATTAACATCTCGGAGCAGGACGTCCATCAGCTCTTCTCCTGGATCATGTCATTTCAGTGAGGAAGCTACCAACACAGGAGTTAGAGTTAGGGTGCCATTGTTTGGAAGGAATTTCCTACCCATAATATTTTCCTACCTTTAGCAGAAATCTATGGTCGTATCTGAAGTATTTTCCTACCCGTACCAAAAATGTATAGCCAAATCTGAAGTTTTTTGCTACCAATAATATTTTCTTTTCCCCTGTTTTGAAGCGATCAGACACAGTAAACACATGTTGACAGTGGCTCAACATAAAGTGTGGGTGCCGTTGTTTTAAAATATTTTCCTACCCATAATATTTTCCTACCTGTAGAGAAAATGTATGGCCATATCTGAAGTAATCTCCTACCTGCAATATTTTCCTACCCGTACCATAAATTTATGGCCATATCTGAAGTTTTTCAGAAGGCTACTTCCACTGATCCTACCTTAAGTAAAAGTGCTACCCCTAGTGGTGCTGCAATTAATGATAAACGAGTCCATTAAACCGTCAGGCTGAGATGGGCTAGGTTTTTTTTTTTTTTATTTTCTTAAGGCTTATTCGGGACAATAATGTGACAGCGCCACCATCAGACCGTCCGGAAAGTAGTTTTCTTTAACGCCAAATTTGTCAACTTTAGTCGTAACCTCATGTCATCGACTGTTTTATTGCTGAAACAGCTCCACCTAGAGGATTTAGAAATTATGAGTATTTTCCAAAAATAGCCAATTTAGTCATTTCCAACAGAAAAAATGTACCTGACGTTTTTGTATTCTTCTTTGACATGAGTCATATTGTCACAGCGCCACCATGAGGCCAAATTTAGTCACTACGTAGTGTAATGGTTTCATGAAACATCCGAGGCTACGTCCTGGCATAGTCAGACGGTCCCTGAGTCTCGGTCCAGACCAAGGGATCTGTCTAGTTCTGCCCGCAGGCCTGGTTTCCTGTTACATTATGTATGTGGTATTTTATTAAAGGTATTTTTTAGCAGCTTTGGGAGACGAGGACGAGTGAAAACACATCACTCTCTCCTAATTGCTTTATAAAACCTTCAGATAACGTCCAGCAGATTAAGAACACTTATTTAATCTTCTTTTTTTTTTTATCTCCGCTTCACTTTTCATCATCTCCTAAAGAGGAGATCTGGACACTGAAGGCAACGCAACGTTGATCACTTGTTGTTAAGTCGTAATTAGTTGGGATATAATACCTTCGTTAACTTTGATCTTGATCGTGATCTTTTATTCAACTGATTTCTTGGTGTACTGTTGAACTTCTGCTTTTCTGAGACATATATTGTTGATATATTTTTGTATTGTTGTTTTTGTAAAGTATATGCATTTACATGTAGGTGTTTAATCCAATGTGACCTAGTTAGATAGATAGGTACATTAAGTAGATAGTGAGGTACGTAGGTAGAGAAAGATAGGTAGATAGATATGTAGGTAAGTATTTACCTAGGAAAGTAGATAGATAGTTAAGTAGGTAGGTAAACGATAGGTAGCTAGGTAGATGGATTGGGAATTAGGTAAGTGCCTAGGTAAGTAGATAGTGAGGTAGATCGTAGATGAATATGTAGGTAAATAAGTACCTGTTTGAGTAGAAAGATAGGTAGGCAGACAATAGGTAAGTAGATAGATAGATTGTAGAGTTGGCAGCTATGGTTATATATTATATATATTTGTTTAAAGCTAATTTCAAGCTTTGTTTTCTAGCACTACATGTTTTCAGTTGAATTTTACGGACATTTTTTTAATAGTAGTTGTGTTTTATTTCACAGTTGTTAAAGATGTTGGTCTGAATATTTGGTTCCAAAGTATTTATCCAATAACTTCAGTATTTCCTCTGTTTTCTGCTGTACTTCATAGTATTTCCTGACATTTTCCGACCCATCTTATTTGACGTCCTCTTTGTTTTGGACACCTACCTTTAACTGTCTTAGTGAGTGAACATAGACACCGTGGTCCATTGTAGCAGGGACCACCTACAGTATTGGATCCATTCACACGTACAGAGAGAGTACTCTGCTGAAGTACTCCCATACAGAGTCCTACACATTGAAAACCCACTCCTGAATCAAAAGGCTCTCAGTGCAGGTCATCAAATCTATATAAAGACAGAGAAACATTACTTTAATTGGCTGCAATCACTGCGAGTGACGTGATTGGACGTCTGATGTCTCTCCACTCCTCCAGTCAAAGCCAATGTAAACGGACTTTCTCCGTCAACTGAATGGAACCTGAAGGCAACGTGATGTCATATAATGGAGACACTGAAGTGGTGGCTGAGATAACATTGTTATGGAAATCTAAAGTAGTCAGAGTGGAGACTCATTCAGCAGCAGTGTGTGATTGTCACTGTATATGTCCCCGGTGGAGGACAGTGGTGGACTAGTGGTCAAGGAAGTAGACCTGGGTCCAAAAGGTCTCAGGTTGGAATCAAACCGCTGCCAGGTTTTCACTGAGGTGCTTACTGGCAACTGCACCGCCTCGACCAACAAAACTTCTAGTCTTTATCTATGTATCTGTCCGACTGTACGTCAATCTGTCCATCTGTCCATCTGTCCTTCTATCTATCAATCTACCTACACATTTACTCATCTAGGCACTTACTTACCTACAGATCAACCTAGCAACATATCTATCTATCTCTCTATCTTCCTACTTACCTACCTACCTACCTACTTACCTACATATCTACTTCCCTAGGTACTTACATACCGACCTAGCCATCTTTCTACCTACCTACCTACCTACTTACAGTATCTACCTACCTACATACCTACCTACTTACCTAGGCACTTACATACCTACCTATCCATAATATTCCTACCTTCCTATCTACCTACCTATCTACTTACCTAGGTACTTACCTAGATCCAATCTATCAACGACCGTTCTGTTTACCTACCTAGCTACTTAGCTACCCATCTACCTACAGTACCTTTCTACCTATCTACTTACCTACCTACCTACCTACCTACAAACCTACATACCTACCTACCTCCCTACCTCCTAGTACCTAGGTAAGTAGATGTTTACCTACCTACTTACTTAACTATCTAATTACCAATGTACTACTTCGTACTATATCTACCATCTGTCTCAGTCCAATGTGAGGTGGACTCCTCTCTCAGCCGCTGAAATTACTTTTCACTAATGAACGTAACGCGACTAATTCTTCGGGGACAGATATGGAACATTGACGTCGCCGTGAAGAAGACACATGGATGAAGGCCAGATGTGGAGAACCAGATGTTTGACACGTCCGGGTGATTAATGCTGACCCGTAGGAACGTCAAGAAGACGAGACGTCACAGCGACAGCCATTCCTTCAGTGATGAACTGAACAGAGCAGGAAGTCACGTGACCAAAGAACCCTCATCCCGTTGGTCAATTCTTGTCTCCATGTGAAAAAGGCAAAGACTGAGAACGAGGTCGGATTTCTGACGAAGAAAATGTTCAACTGTGGAGGCAGACTTCCAGACCATAGTGTTGTTTTCTTCAATTTCTTGTTCTTCTCAAAGTCTAGTTCCACTAAACACGCACCTGTTTAACGATCACAACCAAAATGTCTTTGGAGACTTAAATTCCAGAGCTGACATGTGGACATTTGTCATGGTTTTCTTAATGGCAACCAGAATCACCTCAGTGCACCTTTAGTGGAACAGGCCTAAAAATGAACAAGAAATTGAAGAAAACAACCACAGAATTTGTGCTGATTTATTATGCTGGTGTATCTGAAAGAGAGAGTTTTTCTCCTTGAGTTTATCTAGTTTTTTTCGGACGTTTGTTTTTGCGATAAAGTCTATAATGTCTTTGTATTTATCTCCGATGAACACATTTCCGTACCTTCTTCCGAAGACGACCAAGTTTTCTAACCGAGTCCAACTCCGCCGCAGTGCAACTCGCATTTACTTTCTCCCGTTTGCAAACAGAGAGGCGGCAGACGTGCAGCCTATAGATCGGGATTTCAGATTCCGATTTAATGAGCTCTGACTCGGGGAGCGTCCTCGGAGGTGGCTGCTCCGACACGCCGCCGAGCTCAGCGTGGATGAATTAATTAGATCGGACGTTGACTTGGCGTCATCCGTGCCGCACACCGATGCATTATGGATTATTATTATTATTATTATTTTAAGGGCCCGAGCCAATCAAGGTGGAACGTCAGGATGCATTTCAGCGACAGTTTATGTAACTCTCTGCGGCGCCACCTGTGTTCTGTTGACGGATTCTTTTTATCTTCAGCCAGAACCTTTGCTCTTCCGATAACTTGTCTGTTTTTATTCCCAACATTCACTTTAATCTGACGCTGCTTCTAATCCTAACTTTGAACTAGGATTCCATCATTTCAATTCGTGGGAAAATAAGGCCCGAGGGCCGGATGAGGGACATTTGACTTTGTTATCCGGCCACACAAACTTCTCCAAACTATATAATCAGTTTGTGTGGTGATTATACTGCACTGCCTTTCCCCTGTAATGACCACATTTTGGAGAGACAGACAGATAGATGGATAGACAGGCAGATAGGTGTAGAGACACTCAGATAGACAGAGAAAGACAGATTTAGAGACAGTTAGACGTAGAGAAACTCAAACAGACAGATATAGAGGCAGGCAGACAGACACGCAGATGTAGAGGCAGACAGACAGATAGAGAGACATTGAGACACTCAGACAGGCAGACATACAGAGACAGACAGATAGGTAGGGAGACACTCAGACAGACAGACGGAGAGACAGACAGGGAGAGACACTCAGAGAGACAGACAGGCAAATATTAAGGCAGATAGACAGAGAGACATACAGATAGGCATAGAGACACTCGGATAGACAGACATAGAGACAGACAGATAGACGTAGAAACAAACAGACAGACATAGAGGCAGACAGACACGCAGATATAGAGACAGACAGATAGATAGACTTTGAGACACTCAGACAGGTAGACATATAGAGACAGTCAGACAGACAGAGAGACATAGAGACAGTCAGACAGACAGACAGACAGACAGTCAGACAGACAGACAGACATAGAGACAGTCAGACAGACAGACAGACAGAGGGACATAGAGACAGTCAGACAGACAGACAGACATAGAGACAGTCAGACAGCTCTGTCAGTAAATACTTTGGTCACGTTTACGTTTCATTAGTGAAAAGTCATTTCTGGGGCTGAGAGTGGAGTCCACCTCACACTGGGAGACAGACAGACTCTAATGATGTCACGGTCTCCGTAAATGAAAGGGTCAGGATTGTTCCGTCCCTCCGTCCGTGCGTCTGTGCGTCCACTCTCTCGGAGACTTTATCAGGATCAAAACAAGTTCCAACACTTAACGAAGTGAAGCAGTGAAGACATCAGACCAAAGTTATTGTTTTTCCCTCCAACGACAGATGAATCATCCCTCTGTCCCCGGTATCGTCCTCCTCCTCTCAGCTCCTACAGGACAGAGACATCAGCTCCTGATAAGTGCATGACAAATCGATCATCAAATTGTTCTTCAGGATCTTCTGCCCTGGGGCCCTGGAGGAGCCAAACAACCAAACAACCAAACAACCACAGCTGCAGTGGCTGAAATAGTGAAGGTGACGGTTCTGGGATCTGGGATCTGGGATCTGGGTTCATCTCTGGACCAGGATCAGAAGGTAGTGAAGACACAGGAGGACGAGACACAGGACCACCTGGACAACAACAGATAGAAACACACATGGAGACAAGTTTTCTTAGCGATAATTATTTCATAGAGGGTAAGAGTAGAAATACAGAAAGACAGAAAGACAGACAGGTAGACAGACAGACAGAAAACATATGATAAACAGGCGTCCAGAAAGATAGACAGATCATAGAGAGACAGATAGATTAGAGACAGATAGACAAATTAGAGACATAATGGCAGACGGACAGAAAGATAGACAGATGATAGAGAGACAGATAGATTGGGGACAGACAGAAAAGGGATAGTGAGACAGATCGACTGGCAGAAAGATAGACAGATAGTTTAGAGACAGACAGACGGATTGATGGACAGATGATAGAGACAGATAGATAGATGGACAGGAAGATAGACAGACGATGGGGACATTAAGACAGACAGACGGAAAGCATATGATAGAGAGACAGATAGATTAGAGACAGATAGACAGGTGATACTGAGACAGACAAATTAGAGACAGACAGAAAGATAGACAAATGACAGAGACGTAATGACAGATAGACGGAAAACATAGGATAGACAGGCAGATGATAGACAGACAGATAGATGGACAGGAAGATAGACAGACAGATGATAGGGACATAATGACAGACAGATAGATGATAGATTTCCCAGACCTCCATCCACCTTCCTCCACCTTCCTCCACCTTCCTCCCTCTACATATCCTTCTATGAACTCGTCTCTCACTGCCTGTAACTACAATCCTCACTTCACCTGTGGACGGGGCAGAGCCGGAGGCAGATTCCTCTCCTGGGTGGAGCATCTCATCTCTGCTCCGTCCACCAAGGACCGTCCTGCCGCCTCCCGTCCCACAGGCCTAATCTCACAGCAGCCTGGACTTTTTATTTATGTACGTGTTTATGTGATATACTTTATCACGTCGACGAGGTCTGACCTCCGCCGTCCTCTAAATCCTTTGGAAAGTAATTCACGGAACCTGGTTTTGTGTCGACTCGACTCTTTGGCGACGACTCGACGCCGAAGCTTAAACATCTCAGGAAATTGAAGTCTGGTCTGAGACTAATTTCCATGTTTGTTTGGACGCGGCGGAGAAACGGCAGTCGATGGCGGTTGAAGGCGGTTCTCGTGCTGATGAAGTGGATCCAGAAGTGGTTTGTTGTTTTGTTTCTCTCAAACAATTATCAGGAGAAATGAAAGACAGAGACAGAAAGACAGACAGGAAGACAGGCAGAGAGAATCACTAGAAGGACGAGGGATTGACGCCAATTCTGTGAAAATACCAGGTTTGCGTGGAAAAAAACGTCATTAATTTACGTGATCAAATCTTTGGATTTGTGGTTCTGCATTCCGGGATGCAGGTGTCCCTACGTTTACCGCAGCTCCCCCCTGTGGTATACAGAGGCCAAGTAAAGGCGTTACACTGAAGTGTCTTCCAAGACAAGGAACCAAAAACGCAGCATGGGAGGCTGAGGGTTTAATGTTTAAGTGTCAAATTAATAAAAAGACACTGAAAATAGAGGAGACGTCAGTAGGGGGTGTTAAAGAGATGCTAGGAACACCACGAACAAAAGCTCTTTTCCTCGACAATTGTTCCAGTCTGTGATCAGACAAGGAAAAGTAAAGAAAAGCACATGTTTGGACCAAGAAATGTCTTGTCACTCGTGGTCAGTCAATTCTACCATGCTGCCCCCTGCTGTTGACTAATGTCCTGCTTCCTGCCATGGCAGGATGTAGCAGGACTTAGCCAGAATCTCGGCCCGATCACCGGATAATCGCACCACTCAAATATCATGGCACGATCCTCTCAAAGTCCCACACTGTCTCCTGGGATTCAACAAAACCCTGATCCTGCCCAGACTGAGTGAGGAACAGGGGTTTACACACTGAGGACACCAGGGGACACCAGTGAGACTGATTGACTAAGACACAGGTGGATGAGATACAACTAGTTAACCCGCCAGAGCAGACAACAAGAACAGACGGGACAAAATCCACAACTGATCGGAAATCCAACCTGTGGCTGCGCCAGAATCGAATCCAGAAATTCCGTCCTGCCAGAAATTAGATTTGCGACTTTGACTCAATTGTGAAGCGCCTGCCAATCGTACAAAGATATGGAGGGATTATATTGCCCAATAATCTTGGGTATAATTGTTGGTAAATCCTTTCCAGTTAGCTGTGATTTGCCATCGGACAAAAAACGTACACGGCTACGTCCGACTTCAGGTTTTCCTCCTTAAAAACAAGACTTTTCTTTGGTTCTTCCCAGTTTTCTAGCAATTCCAACTCGAACCTTGTTCCCTCTGATCGGCAGATCAATCTGCCCCTCTCGTTCCATCCAACATCGTCGACCCAAAACGGTGTCATCCGTCCTCCCCCAGCCTTGTTCTGGATAATGGCATTATTGTTATTGCCTTGTTGCCGCCTGCGTTGCCCCCACGTTGGCTGCTGTTTATTTTCCCCCAACACTTGACAACCACGGAGCGGTGGCAGCGATCCATCCTGACAGCCGCAGGCTGAGCGACAGACTCGGCACGAGAGGGAACCCCAAGGTAATCATTTGGATTTGTTTTTTATTGCCGTCATTAGGGCGCCCCTGCTGGGGCCGCGCTGCAAGTCTGCGTGACAGACTCCATGTTTTATCTGAGAGTCGGGGGAGGTACGTTGCTGGGAGCGGGCTATGGCGCACAGTACTGTGACGCAGCGCTGATTAAGAAGAGCAGCCGGCGACCGTGGATCACGGACTGACATCTGGGGCTCCCCCTGTTGGTGAGTTGTAGACTTAAAATACATCAAAATCTGCCTTGTAGAGGATTGGACTTTGAAGACTATTAGTTATCAGAGAATCTGTCATTGTTAATATCGTAAAGAACGACGTTTGATCCTAGAGAGGCTGCTAGGAGCAGTTGGCATAAGAGGAGCTCTGCAGGGATGCCCCCGGTGGAGACCTGGACACATCACAACTGATCAAAATGTACAACAATACATTGGATAAAAGAGCCTGAGAAATGTCTTGTAATGTTTATAAGAGGTTTATGATGAGTCTGAACAGAAGATGGCGACGTCCTCAAATGTGTCCTGGCCTCAGTTTCGCCTCCTACTGGAGACCTGGACATAAAACAGGAGTGTTGATCTCAGTGTCTGTGCAAGAGGTTTCAAAGATCATCCCCTCGCTGCTGCTTTTCCTTTAATTATCCTAAAGTTGGCGAAGCCTCTTATTCAGCATTAAGCAGCAGAAATTTTTTATTTTTTTTTTCTTTAATGACCTTAAAAAGTTACGTGGTGATTTCTGCAGAGGACCAGCTCCAAAATGTCTTTTTCAAGTTTGCGATGCAGCAGAAAGATGAGAGGTTTGACCACAGCGTTGGAAATATGCTGCGTTCAGGGATTCCAGGGTCGGTACCTGAGGTTTGTCTTCACTCTGAAACTTGAAGGAAAAAAAAAACAAAAAAAAACCTCTTCATCTGTTTCAATTCACAGCATTAAAAAAAAAGAACTGGGTTTTAGTTTTTGAACAAAGAAAATAAGTCGGTTTGACCTGGTGTCCAAGACTTCCTGCAGTTTCTGATGAAAACTTTGTAAAAAAAATACTGTCAATTTATCCAATGACTAAAGTTTCTGTCTGTCTGTCTGTCTGTCTGTCTGTCTGTCTGTCTGTCTGTCTGTCTGTCTATACGTATAACTATCTTTATTGATCTTTGTGTATATATGGGTTATATGTGTATATATGTTTACAAATTTATGGATATATATATACAGGAGCATATGTGTGTATGTCCATATATGTATAAATAAATATGCAAATGTATTTATGTGTATTTGTATGTATATATATACATATTATATATGTATATATGTATATATATATATACATACATACAAATTATATATGGGTGTATATGTGTTTATGTTTATATGTATGTGTACAATTGTGCATCGGTAAGTACGTTTGTCTTTGTGTATGTATGTGTATATATGTGTATATTTATATTTGATTATGTATCCATGCATATAATTGTATATGTTTATATGTTTGTGTATATGTTTAAATGAGCGCATATGTGTGTGTGTGTCTCTATATGTATATTTATTTATATATGCATGAATATAAGTGTGTATAAGTGTATTTATAAATGTGTTTATGTACATATGGGCATATATGCGTGCATATATGTATATATATGTATATGTATATTTACGAAGATGTGTATGCATATGTATGTATATGTGTATATTTGTTTGTGTATATTTATGTATATATGGGTGCATATAAGGTTTAAATGTATTAGTTTATTAGTTACGTTAGTCTGCCCCCTGTTGGTGAATGTGCATCACCATCCCTTGGTCTCCTGACGCTGTGGCCCGTGCAGCGTTGTCGAAGTAATGATGCTCCTGATTGGAGGCACATGGTGTCACTAATCCAGCGTCAGCCCAGTGCTAACAGCATCGTTAGGCTTTGATGAAACCATGGCAGAGCTCGGGGTGAGGCTGGGGGGGAGGCGGCCTCACCCTCACCCTCCCCGGCTGGAGTCAGAATATTACACTCATTCAGCTCATTACACAGAGACCAGGAGAGTTCTGACTCACTCCCTCACACACACACACCTGGTCCTCTCAGGTCGTCTTCATCAGGGTCCTCCTTATCTCTGCCTCCATGGAGGGGCCGTCTTCCCCCTCCTCACCCGCCATCGCCGCCGCTCAATCAACCTCCAAGACTGATTCCAATTTTCAGCCTTCTCCCCCCTCCATACTGGGGCAATTACCATCTTCTGCCCATGGTGTTCCCCTGCTCCACTGTAGGCCACCTGCCTGTCACTGCCTCCACACTGAGGGGGAGTGATACTGGAATAGAGAGGGGGACGGAGGGGAGGAGAGGGGAGGAGAGGGGGTGAGGGGAAGGACTCTCCTCTGGACTGGATTCATATTAACTCTACACTTTGATCTGTAATTATCACTCAAATCAACCTCTAAAGGTCATTCAGTCCAGATGCTGCTGCTCACTACCCTGGCAGTCATTTAAAAGTAATTAACTTGTTTAGTTCTTTTTTTTTTTTTCTTTTTTTTATTCTTTTTTTTAATTAACTTTTTTTTTTGTTCTTTTTCTATTTTTTTTTTATTCTCACACAGTGAGCCTTTCCACTGAACATTGTTTTTTGAAAAAAAAAAAAAAAAGGAACTATTTTTTTTTTCATTTTTTTTAACTATAGTGTGAGACATCATGTGAGCCCACTGGAAGTTATGTTTTTAAAATTTATTTTCTTTTTATTACTTATTTACCTTGTTTTCTTTTTCTTTTGGTGTACATATATTTATATTTTATATATATTTATTTTTGGATTCTTTAATTGATTTTTTATTGTTTTGTGATTTTATTTTTATATACTATATATTGTATTTTTTATTTTAATTTATTATTCTTTTTTACATTTTTTTTTTCTTTATATAGTTTTTGTTTTCTTTCTTTTACTTTTTTATACTTTGAACCTTCCCACTGGAACTTGTTTTTTATTACTTTATTTATCTTTTCTTATCTTATTTTTTTTAAATTCCCATTTACATTTTTTCCTTATTTTTGACATACATGTTTATACATGTTTTCTGTTATTTTTTTTATTTTTTATATATTTTTTCATATTTTGTTTTGTTTTTTGTTTGTGGGCGGTGAGTCCACTGAAAGTTATGTTATTTTTTTAAAATATTTTATTTTTTTTAACAGACTATTTTTTAAAAATATTTTTTTGTTTAATTTATTCATTTTATTTATTTTATTTTTTTATTTTTAGGACTTGAACTCCAGTTCTTTGAGGTCTTGACACCAACAGGATGATGACACGGACACAAGTGAGTCACATATACGATAAATATATACGATATGTGGAAAACCTCGACTTGCGTCCCACCTGGGGTGTGGATGTGATTAGTCAGGCTCTATTGTGGCTCTACTGCCTCCCACAGGTTACTAATGGTAATAGTTGCATCGTTCCCGATCACTGATGGTTGCACGGTTGAAACATCACAGCACGATGGTCTCAAAATCTTAGAGTGTTCGCCCAGTTTCCTCCTCGTAGAAGAAATTACCAACGCAGCGTTTTTCTCACTGTTAGAACGTTGCTCCGAGGCAACGAGCGCGGACAACAAAAGTTGACAGCTGAGGAAAAACCCATTTATTCTCCCAAAAAAATAAAGCACAGCTCGACCTGCAGCTTTCATCTGCTGTGGCAGGAAGTAGGAAGGATCCCCCGGTGAGGAGGAGAGATGTTTTAAAGAGCAGAGCGCACCAGGCCCAGATGTAGCTCGTAAACACCATCACACACCATTGAGTCGCCGGCCGGGAAAAAAACGACAATATGTTCAAGACAATTATCATAATTCGTCACCACGCTTAAAAATCTGTTTGAAAAAAAAAAAACTTTTCTCTGGATGTGAAGTTATTTAACCTCGTCCTCTACTGTCTCTAGTGGCCAAGCGAGGAATTGACAGCTGACTCCAAAGGAGATCCCAGACTCTACTCTTCACCTGGGACGGTAAAAATCAAAGATTTACTGCATCTCTGATTGCCCGGCGCAGCAGCAACCGTAATTTAATTTCGCTCGTCGGTGATAAATTGCGCCGTGTGACAAAGTGGCTCTGGATGTGACAGCGATTCCCGTCTGACTAATGTCGCCTTTAGTGAATCAAAGAGTAACGACACCCGGGCCGTACCACTATCACATGGCACGCGCGGAGGGCGCATTTAAGAGGCCGGCAGCCAAGATTGGGACTCTTGAGCGCCTCCTGCTGGTGACGTAATTAGTTCAGAAGGGAAGACATATTTCATGGAATCCAGTGGAGTTCACACCTCCACAGACCATATATGGACTCACAGCCCAAGTAAGGGGATTTGATCCACTAGTTTTCCACTAGGGGGCAATGTTGAGACTCATAATCTGAAGGAATTTATAGTTCGGAAAGTTCAATAAATCACTTGAATTCAATGATACTTTCGTGAAGGGGATTAAATGTTTGGAATCAAACCCATGACCATCTGCAATGTAAGGCATGTGTGACATGGTCCAGGAATATATATTTGCCCCGACCCTTACTTTAGGAACCACTCTTCTTAGCTGTTTGTGGACCATGTGTGCACCATGTTTTCTGGACTATAAGTCTCCCTTTTCCATCCTATGTTGAAATATATGTTTCTAATTTTTTTGTTATTTTCTTACTGACATCCACTAGAGGGCACTCTAGGCTTGTGTATCAGCTATTCCTAATATTTGCATTACATATTTTCACACTGACTACCGCTAGAGGGCACTGGAAGCGACTTATAGTCCAGAAAATACAGCGTATCTCTTTTATTCAGTCTTTTGTGAAGGCGGTTAAATGTGTGGCTCCACTGGGAATCAAACCCACGACCATCTGCATTGTAAGGCATGTGTGATAACCAGTGTTCTGTTAAAACTGGTTAAAAGAGTTGAGGTCCAGGAAATTAAAATAATTATGAATAATCTGTTAAATTGCCACACCAGCCTTTTAGAGGGCGCTGTTGTCTACCATATTTTCTGGACTATGAGTCACATTTTTTTTTATTCTTTGACAATTTTTTTTTCTGACTTATAAACAAATTTCAATTTTTATATTAAAATATATAATACATTTCTTCAAACTCCCAGCCACTGGGGGGCAGTCTATGCTTGTGTACGCGAATCTGCTATCACTGAAATTTACCTGTTCTATATTTTCACACTGACAGATGCTAGATGGCGCTGATGACTTAGGGAGAGTACATCGCTTGATTTCATGTGTGGCTCTACTGGGACTCAAACCCGTGACCATCTGCAATGTAAGGCATGCATGATAACCGCCCCGCTGCTGAATGTTATATATAGATCACAGTGTGTACTTTATCACACCGGAGATTTTTCTTCTCATGGAAATCGAGCCTCTGACCCGAGGCCCCTGACAAATCCACCGCTCCCATTTCCTCGGGTCTCCGTGCATTTGATCTCGTCAGGAAATAAAAGGTTAATTACGTCTTTTTGACCCTTCTGTGCGTCTCCGCTTCAGTCCAAACCCACGGCGGCCGCTCCATCTCCGACTTTCCCGCCCACGCACCGCGTCTCCAGACCAGGACCAGGATCCTGGGCTGCTGTTCAGAACACGGAGACATAATTAACGCTGAAGTCGGACGAAAACAACATTAGTCAAAGAAACGACGGCGGACCTTTGTCTGTGGCTGAATAATGTGATTGGAAATAAGACAAACACTGATTGGACGGCCCTCCTCACACCAAGAGGACCTCATTAGCGCCCTCTTCCTTCGTCTTCACTCCTTCGCGCCTCCTTTTCTTTGCTCAACTTTCCACTTCAGGAAGTTCAGAAGAAACGAAACGTGTAAAAAAGCGTCAAATTTCTTCCAAGTGCCATCTGTTCCTCCACGTCGTCGCTAGCTCGTCTGGTTGACAGGGGCAGATTATCACCGTTGATGGACGACTCTGCGTAATCACATCTAAAGACGTAATTAACAAAAAACCTTCGGAGCATTTTCCTCAAATGTCTAATTAGTTTTCCAATGGGAAACAAAATCGCTCAGAGTGAAGGAACGTGATAAAGTCAACGACAACAAATTAGGAAATCAAAGGATTTCAATACCAGGGAGCACTACAATTATCATAATTAAAATAAAAAATAAATATATTAATTATACAGTAAGAAGATCTGTGGCAAAAACAGGCTTAGATTACACCACAGATATAAAAAAGAAGACAAAAATATATATATGTATAAAAATTGTAAAATAGACAAAAAATGTCCAAAATAATATGAAAAATACCTACATTAACTCAAGTTTAATTCATGTGAAAAATGTTAAAATAAAAAAATTATATATTTAATCAGAAGAGACAAAAAACAGCTCAAATTATAAAATAAAACAAAAGATTTTTACAAAACTCAAAGTGAAATTAATTAAAATAAACTCAATTCAATGAATGTGTAACATGTAAATAATTTAATATATAGTTATATACTGTATATTGATAGAAAAAAATTCAAAAAAATCTTACATACAAAAAAGGTAAAAATATTTTATCAAAAAATGCTAATATAAACCAAAATTAATTAATACAAATTGATAAATATTATTGTAAAAGTTGAAACCAGTCTTAGATTACATCAATGTTACATTATCTTTTCAAATATAAGAAAAACATAAGATAATGTAAGAAAGAAAAAAAATATATAGCTAAACTTAACTCCATTGAAATGAATATTAACCATGTAATTAATAGATTTTAAAAAAAATATAAAACCAAAAAAATACCAAAAGTAAAAAAAAAAGACTCAACAATACAAAAAAAGTTAAAAAAGCCAAAAATTCATCCAAAATAGTATGAAAAAATGTTCCTAAATTTACTCAGGTTAAATTAGTGTAAAATTTTAAAATTTATTGGGAAAAAAAAGGAAAAAAAGACCCATCCCAAAAATAATAATAAAACCCTGAATACAAAATAAATACTTAAGATTAGGAAAATAAATTAAAAATAGAAAAATAAATATTCCAAAAATATATTATGAATAAGGACAGATTAAATAAATGTAAAACATGTAAACAACATTTTTAAATATATATATATATATATAAATCAAAGTTGCAGTTACAAGTTATAAAATATACTCAAATATTGACTCACAAGTGACCAGATTATTATTAATAATTACTATTTTTCTTTTCTGAAAATACCCGTGGGAATATCTCTGAAAGACTGTCCCTTAAACATAATAAGTGGACTGGACCGGCCCCAGAGCCAGGTATGAGCCAAGATTTATGACTAAATTACAGCGTATCTCTGTCACTTGACTTGAAATTCAGGCAGTTTAACAGCACGGCATCTGTCAATGTATCTCAATAAACAGAGCTGAATAACAATTAATTCCCTCTAAATGTCAGAAGAGTGAGGCGGCAGCTGCTGGATAAGGCTGACTAAACAGGAACATGTCGTCCTCTGGGAATGTTTGGGAATATAACGAACAGTGAAGGAGCCGTGACCTGTATTTGGATGAGTTTTCTCACCTCACCGTTGGTGAAAGAGTCTTACTGAGATTTCTTCAATTCTGATGCAGCTTCAAGATGTTACAAACAAGAAGGTGGGGGGGGGTTGTCTGACGCAGGAATTAGGAA
>JAFBJS010013217.1:19584-57347 GCA_016785265.1 Paraplagusia blochii
ATGTTAAAAAAAGGAGGGTGGGGGCGGGGGGGTTTGTCTGACGCAGGAATTAGGAAAGTTAGTGAAATAATAAAAAGTGTTTCCTGTGGGACACCACGATGTGTTCAAGGACCTACCTTAAATCAAAGATTGTTTGCCGTCTTCCACAGTTGATGAACATCCAACTTCGTCCATTTATTCGGATTGGGTTGCAGAGGCCATAGTCGGAGCAGCATTCGGAGCAGGGATACCCAGACTCCCCAGTCCCTAGACTCTTTCTCCGGGGCATCTGGTTTGATCTGGAGGCGTTCCCGGTCCAGCTGAGCAACGTAGTCACCCCAATGTGTCTTGGGTCTTCCTTTGGGTCTCCCCCCAGTGGGACAGGACCACAGTACCTCCTGAGCGAGGTGTCCAGGAGGCCTACGATGTAGATCCCCTACCCACCCCAACCCCAACTGACTCCTCGGGGTATGGAGAAGTGGCTCTTTTCCGAGTTCCTTCCGGTTGACAAAGCTCCTCACCCTATCTCTGAAGAACCATGCTGCCACCCTAGGGAAAAGGATCATTTCGGTTGCTTGGTTCCGGAATTGCATTTTTTGGGACATGACCCAAAACTCGGCTCTTTCTTAAAAACAAATCCAACGTAGCTTCTATGTTTCCGAAATCGAACTTAAATGTGAGGAAAAACAACCCTTCATTTGCCAAGGAAAACCTAGCCAGGAAATCTTTAAAATGAACATTTTTGGAGGGAAAAAGACAAACTAGCTCATAGAACCCCCTCATTTCCTCTTCCTGATCTATTTTCACCACCTTCTGTGTCCACATCCATCCATCATTTCCAAACCCGTCAGTTGGGAATCAATTCCTTTCGGAAACACGTGGATATATTGGAACATACGGGTTTTGAAGATTCCACTCCTGCATAAACACGCCTGCAGATGTGGACACAACGTACCGCTTCACTCGCACCATTTGATGCCGCGCGGTCCTTTTTATCCATAAAGCAAATATTTATTTAGAACCCTTAGATTTTTAAAGCGAAAACACAGACGACTGATGTCGGTAGCGTCTGCCATGTTTACCCGCCTCAGACTTTCAGCCGAGTTCTGCTCAACTGTCTGCACTCCTGCACTTGAAGGCACAGTGGGTGGCGCCTTGTAACTTTTCAGCATAATATAACCAGAGTGATATGAGAGAAACCTGACTTCTGTACCTCCTCGGAGTGAAGGGGTGAGGCTGTAGAAAGAAAATAAATGAAAACTTTGAACTCACCAAATAAAATCTTAAAAGGAAAAGAGTCGACTGAACAAAACAACATTTACATTTCAATACTGATACAATGACAATTCTAGCCTCACTTAGCCTAACTAAACTGTAGAATTCCCTGTATAACTGTAAAGGAAAATTCCGAATCTGTGGACCTCGACTGGGGAGCGGCAAAAAAACACTTGAGTGCGGTGCTGTATGAGGATCGTGAGTTATTAAATGTTAGTGATGTTCCCCAGTGCATTGAAATGTACTGAAATACGTAAACACAGCGAGGAGGCGGGGGCATGGTTGGAGGATGATGGAGGGGTATAACTCCTAGGACACATAGGAACCTATGTGAAAGCCACATTCTATGTCTAAAAAAAGATACAGTCAAACAAAACAAAATTTACATTTCAATGCTGGTATGAAGACTAAACCTAGCCTAGTATGGCCTAACATGTTTCTTGACTAGGGAGCGGCCAAAAAATACCTGTTGATGGTGCTGTATGAGGACCGAGTCAGTAATTTAAGTGAACTTCCCCAACGAGTAAGAACACTTTGCTTTACCTTGACGACTGATTGGGTTCAGCGCCCCCTAATACACACAGGAACTGAAGAAAAATCCACATTCAAAGTACAAAAAACAGTCACACAAAACAGCATTTACATTTTAATGCTGGTATGATGATTAAACCTAGCCCAGTATGACCTAACCTAGCCTAGTAGTAGTTTTTTTGATAGGGGAGCGGCCAAAAAACACTTGTGGACGGTGCTATAAGAAGATTGAGTCAAAAATTTGAGTGAAGTTCCCCAACGAGTACAAATGATCTCCTTTGGCTTGATGACTGATTGGGTTTAGCGCCCCCTAGGATCCTAAAACAAAATATGGTAAGGACCAACAGAATGGATGATGGCGACCCCATGTGGTCTCACATTCCTGTCCAAGTCCTGATTGTTATTTTTCGTTTTCATGTGAAAATAAGGAGACATAAACCTGAGTTTTTGTCACTGTTGTGATTCATTGTGAGAAATCAATTAGCGAATCAATCGCGTCGCGCCGCGCCGCTGCTGTACGGCCGCCGTGTCTTCATCAACATATTGAATCGCAGGTGTTTTTTTGTAATGGATTAATTACGATTCTCCTCGGAACGGAGGCGGAACAGGGAGGCAGGAGGCAGCTATCATAATTAAGGCATCATTTTTCAATCAATGTGCGAGGAGAAGAAGGAGAGGGAAAAAAAGAGGAGAACAAAGGAAATCCATATGCATTTGAAGCTACAATAAGTGGGTTTTAAAAAAACAACTGAGAAGCTTCATGCAAATCTCTGCCAAAGACAAACGGCTGCTCTCACTCTCTCTGTCTACTGTATATACAAATATATCTCCTACACTGGTGGATTTAATTGCTCGTCCTGATTGTTCTCCTTTTTATTTTCCTTCTGTGTTTAATCCCACACTCTGTCGACTGATTCCATAGAATCCTCACGTTATCTTTAGAAATCTTACAATATGTCGTGCGGAGGAGGCGACGACGGCAGCGTAATTTGGCCGTCATGTAATAAAGCTGCACCTCGGACCCAGAAGCCAAGATCACTGAATATTTTCCAAGATACCGTTGTATACCGGTAGACGGAATTAGTCTCCCTAGAGTGGCACGGCGTTCCTTTTACCCGGGCGTTCCAAAGTGATTTAACCAACATTTTAGTGATGGTGAGGCAATAACCTTGGGGTTGTGACCCCAAGTTATCGCTTCACCAACAGGGGGCAGCATGGTAGACCTGACAGACCTAGACAATTCCTGGTCCACACGTCGTCATTGTCACCTTTTATTTTTATTTTACCTGTCCGATCACAGATTGGAAAAATTTTTCCTTCTTCTCATCTTTTTTTATATTATGTTGTTACATAACTATACATTTGCCATAACAAACAAACCCTGTAGGTGGCAGTGTTGTGTCTCAGAAATGTGGAAAAATGCAAAAAACAGAGGAAATGAGTTAAGTACAAACCTAGGCTATTTTAGCAAAATCATAGCAAACACTGAGCATTTTTAGCATTTACAAAAAAACAACGTAAACTAGCACGACAGCACTGCTAGCGCAGTGTTCCCCGACTGTTTTTGTGGACCGTTTAAATGGGTTGTACTATTTTCACGGACCAATTTATTAAAAGTAAATTTCTGGTGTTCTGAAATATTTTCCTACCTATAACATTTTCCTACCTGCATTAACTGCATGGGCCCAACAAGGGTTTCCCAAGTGCACCAAGCACAAAATTTTCTCCTACCAGACCGGTATACAAGGTTAGTATTCGCACGATGTACGCCGAGCTTTAGAAGTTCTGGCCTGGGAACGCCTTGGGATCGCCCCCCAGATAAGGAGTCTAGGGAGAGGGAAGTCTGGGTATCGCTGCTCCGGTAGTTCCTTCCAGGACCTGGACGAGGATAAGATGAAAAGATGGATGGATGATATTGTGTTTCTACTGTTGACGAAATCCTGCCTTTTTGTCGTCTTTTAACCTACGATGTTAGAAAACAGAGATAAATGTTCACGACAGGAAGAGCCATTATTCTGAAAGGCACAGGGCTGACCTGAATGGTTGGATTGGACATCAGTTATCCAGAACTGACATCGGAGAGAGGCTGCTCTACGAAGATGAGGAACAACGTGTCCCTTAATCCCGCGGCGACCAAATTGTCTGCGTTTTAATCTTTTGGACAGTTTCCTGATGAGACGCGTCGTTTACGTGTGTCCTCCAAAAGTCTTGTTTGACGATGACATTGTTTTATGACAAATGGAGTTTGGGAAGTTTGTCCCTTCCATTCGTTATTGTTATCGTTAAATTACTATGACTGTGGAAGACTTACATATAGAAGAGCCCCTGTCTACTGACCACGACCGGACCTCAGGTTGCAGGTCGGTCTTGGGAGTCCACTCCCTCGTCCTAAGGCTCCTCCAGGAGCTCTGGTTACTTCACAGCATAAATCAAACTCTGTTTTCGCTTAAAAGTACAGGAATAAACCATTCCCGTTGAATATTTTCCTACCTATAAAATTTTCCTACCCGCATTAACTGCACGTGGGCACAACAAGCTTTTCCCAAGTGCACCAAGCCTATAATTTTCTCCTACCAGACCGGTATACAAGGTTAGAATCTTGAATCAATGGATGGGAAAAAGTAATTGATTTGGTTTGGTACGTTATCAGGTTAAAACACCAAACTGACCACATCTGGGCACCAGTTTGCGGGTCGGTCTTGGAGACTCCGGTAACAGGCCCCTGGGCCTGATGTTGAGAACCCCACTGAGACGTCCTTAGTGGAGTCCTCTCCCTCGTCCTAAGGCTCCTCCGGGAGCTGTGTGTACTTCACAGCATAAAACAAACTCTGTTTTCGCTTAAAAGTCCAAGAATAAATCATTCCCGTCAAATTACCCGAGCGGGAAAATCCTCCGTGAAACATCCCGGCCTTGACCGAGGTCCGGACCAACCCGGGTCATTTAGCTCTGCCAGGTTTAACTAGACTAATCAGATTAGTTTGGCCTCTGGAGGATCTGGGCCGCTGAGAGAACGTTTGTTCAACTAAAACTCCAATTTGCTTAATGCAAATAAAACACAGCTCATTGTCCCTTCAGGCCCAGCCTCCCCTCCCGCCTCCCCCGCCTCCCCCGCTCCCCCGCGGCCAAACCTAACTTGATTTATCGCCCTGCTCTCCTGCCACTTGATCACGGAAATCAATACAGGTTACAAATGTTACAGAGTGAACAACAATGCAGTCAGAGGGAAAAGTCTGAAGGACTGAAATAGAAGTCAACGGGGAAACGAGTTTCTCCTTCCATCCAACAAATAATTTATTGGAAAATTAATAAAAAATGAAATATTTATATTTTATTTACCAGAAGAGTCGTAAAAATAGGCAGAACAGTTGTCGCCCACGTCACCTCTGGTGCAATTTGATTAAAATAAACACGTTCCAGTCTAAGCCTGCAGTACTTTTGCCAATACCCTAGGGGGCGCTAAGTCCTTGCCGAGGACATTTGGTTTGGCATTAATTCCACAGTCTAACTGGCTTTAAGGGAGTCCAGTAAATAAGTAGTGTTCAGGTTTCAGACTCTAGAGGGCAGTGTGGTCAGTGAGAGTCACAAACAAACGGAGTCTTTACGAAAAACCTTCCCGTGTTTTATCGGAAACTTTCGTCACAAAGAAACCTCTAAATGAGCTGCGATCTTCACGCGTTACTGCCAGCTGTACCTGAACGCATCACAGTGTTCTGTGCTGTTTACTGCGACGCACAATAAAATAAAACACAATACAGTTGTCGGTTGAAATCCGGCCTTGAAATTGAGCGTCGTGACTCTGCCTTCTCTTTAATTAACCGGCCTTTAAAAAGCTGTCCAATTTTTTTCTTTTTTTTTTCCCCTTTTTCCCGTCTTTGTGTTTTTTTGTGTGTTTTTTTTTTTTTTTTCATTTTCAAGGCTCGTCTTTGTTCCTCTGAGTTGCTGCGATCCGACATTTATTGTCATCGTCCTATTCTGGTTAAAATGTTCCGTAAAAACATGTTTCACTTAGCGTGGGAAGGTTTTGTCTAAATTTTTATTAAAAATTTGCAAACTACGTGGATGGAATATTATTTCCTCAAGGTGACCACTAGAGGGCAGTGTCATTGGTTGTGAAAATGTGATCACTTGCGTTTTTAGGATTGGAACTTTGTTGTGGGACTCATTCGTCTACGGGGCACGTTTGAAAGCCCAGTTAGCGCCTCCCAGTGGCCACCTGGAGGAAGAACATAAGTATGGATGGACTGATGCAATGGTTGGTTGGTTTCGATGGTTGGTTTGTTAGTTAGTTGGTTGTTTGGATGGATGGACCTTTGGTTAGATTGTTGGTTGGTTGGTTGGTTGGTTGAATGGAAGAATAGATGGTTCTATGTTTGGTTGGATGGCCAGGAGATGGACGGATGGTGGGTTTGTTAGTTGGTTGATTATTTGGTTTGTTGGATGGATTGAGAGATGAAGAGTTTGGTTGGATGAACAGTTGGTTGGTTGGATGGGTGTTTGTTTAGTTGGTTGGATGGTTGTATGGATGCAGGGTTGGTTAGTTGGTTGGTTAGTTGGTTGGTTGGTTGGTTGGATGGAATAATGGATGGTTCTATGTTTGGTTGGATGGTAAGAAGATGGATGGATGCATCAATGGTTTGGTGGTAGATCCGTTATTTGGTTTGTTGGATGGATGGAGAGATGAATAGTTGGTTGGATGGATGGACTCTAGGTCGTATAGATAGATAGTTGCTAGATGGGTGGATGTTTGTTTGGTTGGTTCATTGGTTGGTTGATTTGTTGGATGAAGGAATAGATGGTTCTGTGGTTGGTTAGTTGGCTAGAAGGATGGATGGACGTTTTGTTGGTTAGTTAGTTGGCTAAATTGATGGATGGATGGTTGGATAGATGGACACACGGTTGGATGAATGGTTGGTCCGTTAGTTAGTTGGGTGTTTGGTTGGATGTGAAGTTGGTTGGTTAGTTGGTTGAATGGACTCATAAATGGACAGATTGAGAGTCTTAAGGAACATTTTCCAGACTCAATCCTCTCCGTGGTTGCTCCACCCCTTCACCTTAGTCTCCTCCACCACCTTCTTCATACAGTGAAGATCCTTCTCAGCAGTGAACCTTCTGTTGACCTCCAGGTTCTAAAGAACAACAAAGACTCAAAGACAGAAACAAAGGAAACAACAATCAGGTCGTTTTTTTTATTTACACATTTCCCAACAACAATCCTCAGAAATGACGGTGCTTTGTTCTCAGCTCCACCTCCAACAGCTCCTCACCTTGAGGGGCTCTAATTATACCTTTCCTTCCTAAAGTCTGGGCCTCAGAACGTGGGTCGTGAGCTTCATGTTTCCTTCATCTTCTTCTTTTCAACTCGTGGTATACGTTTCCGTCAGACGGGGCTCCGTCAGGACACGGTTGGTGTTCACTGGTGGGGGGGTGTGGTACCCCAGTGTAGGCCTGGTTTTTAAATCTACAAAAAGGGCACAGCATCACTGTGCACTACTGCCCCCATCAGGAGACTTGCTGCCACTACAACTACTAGGCAACTTCGTGATCGGTGCCGCATTTTATCTGAAGTGAAAAGTGCCGTTGGAGTCCAACTCCGACGCCGTGATAAGGGCCTTTTAAGTGTCGTCCAGTGGTACAGTGGAGAGATAACGGCTTATCTCTCCACCCTCCACTGCCCCCACCCGTCCTCTGTGTGTGGCTGTATCCAGAGGGGTGGTGGCATGTGTACAGTCCACACTCTGTCATGATTTACTGACACCGTGACGGAGGCAGGAAGAGCCGCGGGGGTAGTGATGGAAGTCGAAGCTACCCCTGCCCTTTCTCACTGTCAGGGTTGGAGAGTCGGCTTGTTAGGATCACGGATGGACGGATGGACGGACGGATGGACGGAGGCGGTTGACTGAGCACCGAGGACGAGAAGCCTCTGGACCTGGGAGTCTTTCATAAATGCAATATACATGTATATGTAACATTTGACTACAAAGATGCAAAAATGATGACTCCAAGATGCAAAATAGGAGACGGGTGGAGGACGACCTGGGTGGAGGGACAGAACAAAACCAGGGGCAAAGTAATATCAACAACAAAGACCAGGGAGATGCCAACACCCTGAGATGAAGGCTGAGTCCCTCACAGCGGCCAGATGATCGTAAATTGGACGGACACTGTGCGATTTTGAGACAATCGTAACCACAACTTACATCGTACAATCATCGGAAATTGCGACCAACTTTTGGCTAGCGACTCTCAACGTTTAATTTACTCAGGGTTACGACAAGCGATCCTCACCTCAAAAAGATACTGTTGTTTTACCCAGGATTTTTACCTCGACAGGAATATCTAGGAGAAAGCCAGCCACCAACAGGGGGCAGCATCGTAGAACTGACGGCCCAGACTGACCTTGATGTTTCTCTTTCTCTTTATTACATTATTATACGTATATTTGACAGATGCTTTTACAAAAAAGTTTTTTATTACTTATCAAAGGGGCCGGATAAAACCTCAAATAGGGCCGAGTTTGGGCTGCGGGCCCTATGTTTGAAAATAGCGAATTTTTGATATTTCTCTAAAATGACGGTGAAATTTACTCCCTGTCACCAAGTGGCTACGTTGGTGGAAATACGGACTTTTGCTCCTTAGCACGTGACCTGCCCCGTGCGTTTTCTCTTTTTCGGATTTTCAAAACTGTTTCACTTCTAGAATTTATTTTAAAAATCAAAGTCTGACCGTGAACGCATCGTTCAGTCTCAGCAAATGTGTGGAATATTATTCTGTAGACGTACCAGTTCTCCGTCTGCCAGGATAAAGTCCTGGACCAGAAAAATCAAGAACTCGCCGCTGGTCCTTAGTCTGTTTTCACCTGTAGGGCGCGCTGTTTTATTCTTTAGTTTTTCCTCTAGTGAAAGAGTGAATTTCCTTGTTGGAAAACAAGCTTCTTTCAAGGGCAGAAACTCAACTTTCTCACAAAGACAAAGGAAACCGAACCCATGACTCGGAGGCTAAACAGCGTTTAGTGCGAAACAAGTCGATTCTGTTAAATATTTCAGTCTCTTTTTCCTAGAGCCGTTACATTTCTTTCGGGGTGTTTTACGCTACCTGCATTTCTACTACAAAAGTTACTCGAAGATCTCTAAAAGTTCTGCTGTGAGTTATTCCTGGTATGGACAAACTAGGGCCCGGGGGCCATTTAGGGTCCGGTCAGCTTGGAAGAGGATGGCAAAATAGTTGCTTTGAACCCAATACCAAAGTGAAGAGAGGTTAGCTTTGAGCACCCGGGGGGCGCTGCCATGCTTAGTGGACCTCAGTGGTAACTTGGCATTTGAACCTGGAACCCTGCAACCCCCAATCCGATTACTTAACCACTCGTCTGCCACTGCTTCCAACCTGGAATAATACAAAATCTATTGCTCCCGTCAAGAACATTTTTATTTTATGTTGGATTAGCAGGATGGGGCTGCAGTCCTGGGCCTCACCACCAGGGGGCGCTTAGTTTGCCGATGTCAAGTGCCTAAAAATGAGTGGAAGTAGTCTACCTACACCTAACCCCTCGCCCTTCCCTTAAATGTGTTAGATAGATATGTTACCATCTAGGTTAATACAGAGGGTAGGAAGATTTTATGGGTAGGCCAAAACTTTAGATATGTAGGAACTTCTTCGAGGGCATCTGGACATAGTAGGTTCCTTAAAGATGTTTCACCTCTTCATCCAAGAGTCTTCTTCAGTTCTAACAGACTACAAGGAAAGTTCTGGTTCTGAACCTCCCTTCTCCAAGCACCTATAAAATCTTCCTACCCCCTCTCTACAAGATAGATATTATGGCTGTTCAACATCTATAAAAATATGCTACTACCTTTAATACAGAGGGTAGGAATATATTATGGATAGCAAAAATCTTTAGATATAGCTTTTTTACAATGGGTAGGAAAATATTATGGGTAGGAAAATACTTCAGAATCATGGCACCCATACTTTATGTTGACGAACAGAAATGTCATGAGGAATGTTAGGATCACTATTTCGATAAAACTATTTCTGGCACACAAAAACTGTTTGTACGATATTTGTTCGTTCATGTACCTCACACCATAATCAACTAATCACAACCGTTCAAATTCACACCTGCGGACCCTTAAGAGTGAACAGTTGTCAACAAAATTGACACGTAACCCCCCAAAAAAAACATCAGTTCTGACTTCTCTAGGACCGCTTCCGTCCCTGATCTCAGCGCACTCCTAAGACCCTCGAGATCCGACTCCCTGCCAAAAACCCGGGGTCTTGGTTCCGTCTCTGGTTTGGTTTCCAGCAGCTCATCATCCGGTTGCAGGCGTCGGAGGCTGATCATGTCATTATGGAAACGGTGGCTGTGTTTACATGCAATAATCCAATTATTCTCCCGGCTCTGATTAGGCCAATAAGCCAATTAAGTTGTTTACACGCAGACGCGGCGAGGTGATAATAAGTCCATTTTAATCCAATCTGCCGACGCGCTAATTGATTAAATAGAATAATTATCTGTCTGCTGTAGGACATGAGAGGCCATGAGTGAGAATTCACCAAATCCACCAATCGGAGAGTTACGTCACTGCAAAGAGGAAGTCGTTATTCCTACTAGAGATAATCAACAAAATCACAACAAAGGTTGTAAAACAAGGGTCCACGAGGGTTAAGGTTCCAGTCCACCAGCTGCCAGGTCGCCACTGAGGTGGGCTACGTCAGGGTTGGTCGCTTTTTCTTCTTCTGGCCCACGGTGGGTCGGTCATTGAGGCGACAGTGGTAGCCTAGTGGTTGAGGTGGTCTTTAATCGACTCCAGGCACCTATAAAATCTACCTACCTCCTCTTTTAAAGGTGTCAGATAGATACTATATGTGTTTATCATCTATAGAAATATGCTACCGCCTAGTTTACAGTGGGTAGGAATATATTATGGGTAGGAAAACACTTTAGATACGCTAGATATAACAATTTCTTCAAGAACATCTGGACAAAGTAGGTTCCTTAAAGACGTTTCACCTCTTCATCCAAGAGTCTTCTTCAGTTCTACTACAACTACTGTAGGAAAACTACAACTACTACCTTTTATTTTCCTACCACAAGGAAAGTTCTGGTTCTGAACCTCTCTACTCCAAGCACCTATAAAATCTACCTACCGAGATCTCATGAAATCCAGTTAGTAGCAATTCCAAAAATTCTTTCCGAAAATCGGCAAAGTAGTGTTCTAAGTCCCGAGGAATCACCAAAAAAAAAAAAAAGGTCTGCAGTGGTGGCTTAGTGGTTGCTTCAGAGAAAACCCATGGGCCACATTAACCCCTCTAGTGGGCCACATTTGGCTCCAGGAGCCACATGTTTGACACCAGTGTGACTTTTTTTCAATATTCCCTTTACATCTCGCTCTGCAGCTGTTAATCAAAGTGCGCCTCCGTTCCAGGCTGCGAAACACAAAGTTGACGCGGCGCCCGTCGAATGCATCATAAAACTGCGAGAGGCTAAAAAACCGCGAGCTGAGAGTGAGGCAGAAATTTGTCTGATATAATAACGTATCAGGAGACGCGTAACCTCGGGGGCCGCCGTCCTGGCGGGGGCCGTCGTGATAAATAATGCAACAAAATACATCACCCTGATGTTTCCCCCTTTATCCAACATGTGTAGCTGTCACGTTTGATCAATACCGAGGCCCTAACGCCGGCGCGGCGTAGAACCGGTCCCTTTTATGCTAATGCCCGCGCGGAGAGCCAGGCAGGAACCTGCAAATAAGACATTTAGATGTTAAACATGCCGCACCGACTCGGGCGAATCTTACAGGTTGACCAGCGCTGAGTGCGGCGGCGACGTCGTTATCGAAACAGCAGCGTTCAATATACAGTGGAGCAACGTCGTCGTCGTCGTCTTCGGAGGAGGAGGAGGAGGAGGAGGAGGTTTTTACCACGAGAGCCTGCGTCCCAGCTTTTCAGAAATTCCAATTTATCTAAAGTAGACTCAATATTCAGCGTATATATACCTGAAAACGCAGACGAGGTAATAAAGGGGAGGGGGATTTGCAAGTCTAATTCCTGCCGGCGCTCATCACTGCGGTGTGGGGACGGAGAGAAGACCCTCCCGACATTTTGGACCATTTGAGTGAGGGTAGGGTGGAGCAGACGGAGCAGACGGAGCTCATCTGCATCCACTCCCATGAATTTTCATGCCGGCAGTTGTAGCTGCTCCGGTTCCTGACGGGTTAATGACTCTGAATAATTAAGAGGATTCGTTGTCAGACAAAGACGGGGACGTGAGAGAAGCTGTGATCATCAAGTGATGGCCCGCAGGCCCACGCTGGCCCGCTGGAGCGAGTCATCTGGAGTGGGGTTTGATTCCAAATGAAGTGTCAGATGATATTGATTAGAGAGTGATTGACAAGCTGTATTTGGTGACCCCTGGTGGAGAAGGATATAACATTAGACTACGGATGGACAGACAGATGGTTAGACAGATTGTTGGACAGACAGATAGACAGATGGTTGAATGGTAGTTAGATATATAGATGGACAGACAGATAGACAAACATACAGATAGATGTGTCTGTCATTGTGTGAATGACAGACACATAGATGGACAGACAGTTAGTTGGATAGATAGATGGACAGACAGGCGAGTAGTTGGACTGATAAGAAAGACAAATAGAGAGACATAGGGATGCACAGTGGATAAGACAGATGGATATTTAGACAAACACATAGTTGTATAGACAGAAAGTCAGACAGACAGATACTTGAATTAGACAGACAAAAAACTTGGACAGACAGATAGACGTACAGATAGTTGTATAAATATTGGACAGATAGATGGACAGTTGGACAGATAAATAGACAGATGCGGAGTGGGACAGAAAGACAGTCAAACAGGAGGGCTGAGGGATGCATAGTGGATCGGAGAGACAGACAGATGGACATTTGGACAGACAAACAGATAGATAGATGGACAGACAGCCACATAGCTGGAATAGACAGACAAACGGAGGGATAGTTGGACAGACAGATAGAGAGACACAGATTGTTGTACAAATGACAGATAGATGGACAGACGAGTAGTTGGACAAATACACAGACAAACACATAGTTTTATTGACAGAATGTCAGACAGACAGACAGACAGATAATTCTATAAATGACAGACAGATTGTTGTATAAATGATGGACAGGTAGACAGACAGATAGCTAGACAGAAGGGTAGTTGGACAGTGAGGCAGAAGGAAAGTCAAACAGACAGATAGTTGGATTGATAGATGGACAGACAGACAGACAGACAGACAGAGTCAGATAGACTGAAGAACCAAATGATAAGGGGGACAAATTTGACTTTAATTAATCAAAAATAAAAGTCCACGTCGTCACATCTTCTAGAGGACATTTTGTCTTCCCTTCATCGTAGTTCAGTCTTGTTTCTAATTTCACATCAGACAATAATCGAGTCCTTTTCCGTCCTCGTCCTCCTCAGCTCCTCTCATAGCTCGGATTTGTACCGAATCTCATCTTCCATCGACGTCCAGAGGACAGGGACAGATATTCAGCAGCTCCATGTCATTGAAGACCACGTGAGTCCGGTTCAGATTTTTGACCCCACCTTATCTCCCTGAAGTGCTGCGGCCGACACTTTTCCTCTGGGTAATATCCCGTCAGCAGCTGACGTCTGGGACGCACAGATCAGCATCAGCCCAGATCAGCAGGACTCCCTCAATCGCAATCCCACCTTAATAAAGGACGGCGAGAGAGACGCGGCCCGGGGTCCGACCGGGCTCCACGTCCACCAGGACCTTCCTGAGCCGCGGCCCGGAGTCGACAGTAATGGGCTGTGATCACACATCTATTACCCACTCCTTGGAAATGGGCTGAGGGAGCAGAGTCATTTGCCATTTTTAAATTGATCTCTTCTTCTTTTGGTTTCCGTCTCTGATGAGACGACGTCTCTCCGTTTGACTTTCCAGCACCGACGGATTCCAATCAATACCTTATTTCATACATAATTTCATGGTTTCTCTCTGCGCCGCCCCATTTGCATAAGTATATGTATTTGATCGCAGGAGTCGGCGTCAGCGGGAAGACAGAGGACGGACCCTGGTCTAACGGTGAGCCGGGTTTAGGACATTTTTGTCCATTGTTTTGTCCATCTTTTTAAAGAAAATCATTTCTGTTACTTTTATTTGCTTTTTAAGGAAAACAATGTCTGGTCACTCTGGGTGTTGAACGTTTACGCCAAACCTTTAGCAACCTAGCAACATTTGTGGCACATTTTCCCCTTAAAAGGGATTTTGGACTAGGGGACAGGCTGTTGGCCAGTCTTCTAGTCCGGGTTTTTATGGACCTGTACCTTCGACTTCTGAGACGAGAGTCTTCTTCAGTTCTGACTGACTACAGGGGAGCATGTCCCGATGTTGCCAGTACCTCGGAAAACCCAAATCCCCATTTCCTAGCTCCTAAGGACTCGATTCGACGCAGTCATTTACATCTGGAGGACAAGGGACGAAGTTAAGTCCGGTCGTTAAGTTGTGGCAGATAAATACCCCTTAATAAAAGTTTATTTCCGGTGTTCTGAAATATTTTCCTACCTATAAAATCTTCCTAACCGAATTAACGATGCATGGGCACAACAAGTATGCACACAGCCTATAACTTTCTGCAACGAGACCGGTATAAAACTGTCTCTTATACACATCTAAACAAAAATGAGAGAGGTTTCCCACTTCAGACGATTCAGACTTTATTGTTTGTTCTACCAAAACATATGTGAAGGAGTCTACCACCTGTCTCTTATACACATCTAGAAGAATTATTGAGGTCCCGGTTTGGAAGTTGGATAAAGTAAAGGAAAGAGGAAAAAAAAACAACTAAACAGCTGAGCTATTAACTAACCGCTGATAAATGCTGTCTCTTATACACATCTTTCCTTTTGCAGTGCCTCCCGTTTGTTTACAGCAGAATCTGTCTCTTATACACATCTAGGAACTGTCAAACCTTCAACTACTTGATACATGAACTCTTCAAGTTTCTCCCTCTGATACTTAGTTAAACCTTCTCATTAGTTGATTGCGGAGCTTCTGAGGCCGAGACCAAACTTCACGGTGCGCGAGAGAAGGCGTGGAACTTTCTTCTTCCCACTCGTGTCACCTCCTGCCTGAACATTTTAGCATCATCCAGATCAGTCTGCGTCTGAGGAGCAGGAGGATTCAGAATATATTTGTCTTTGAGATGGGGAATTAGACAAGTCTATTTATGCAGGAGCTTTCTTCTTCTTCTTCTTCTTCTTCTCTCCTCCTACTTCACCTGCTCTCTGTTCACAGCAGGAAGCTGGAACCGGTGTCATTCCTGTCGACGTTCCTGTTCCCCTTCAGGAGAAATCTGTCCGAGCTGATCAGACTCTTCACCGCTCAACGGCAGACACCCAGGATATAAGGAATCGGAGCAGAGAGAGATTAGCATCTCGGTGGATCATGAATAAATCCAAGACGCGGCGGAATAAAAATACGGCGCCCCAGCTGTTTGGCGAACATTTCATATCACACCAGGCAATAATTGTGTGAATGGAGGCTGAAGCACGGCGCGGTTTAATATCCTCGCAGCTGAGCGACTTTTATTGGACGGAGTACGAAAATAATATCAGATTTTTTTTTAGGTACGTCTTTCGTTAGAGTTCTTGTTCTGACTGTTCTGTGTCAATACGCTCTAGCGCGGCCTGTTGTTAGAATGTACCGGAGCAGCAGGTGTGAGCGACGACCAGAGTACTTTTTAATTTGATTTCAGACGCAGGAGCAAAGGCTCGCCATCGCACCAACTGAGTTAGCGTGGAGTCAAACGGTCTTAGACGACTCGGGATAAAGGAAAAGGTACTGAGTTTGGGAACGGGATGTCGGCACGTCAAGGAGGTGTAGCCACGGAGAGGAAAATCAATAATGAAAAAAAAAAAAAAAAACACGCAGAGGAAAAAGAAAAACACAGTTCTGGACGGATTCCTGTAAAATCTCCCTGGCTTTTCACGTGGATTAGCGGGTGAGGAGGTGGAGCAGGGGAAGCCGAGGAAATTAAAAAAGAAAAACAGTAAAAATATTTACAAAATCGAGGCGAGGGATTGTAAAAAGTCTAAAGAAAAACAAAACTTAACAAACTTAACAAGCAACAAAGCTCTCCATCTTCTGCTCTGACTCCAACTACCTCCATGTCCTCCATCAATCTCCTCTTTGTCTCCTACCTGGTAGCTCCATCTCTAGGATCATTCTTCTACCAACGTGCCTCCACTGTCCCTCCTCTGGACATGTCCAAACCATCTCAATCTGTCTTCTCTAGCCTTTTCTCCAAGTCCCACGAGAACCAGCTCAACTCTCCACTGTAGGACTGTTTGCACACATATCCTGCACCACTCTCACATACTTCTCTGCCACTCCTGACTTCCTCATACTGACCTATAACAACAATAAGGACTATATAACTGAAACTAAATCAATATCAAAATTGTGTCTCCACTGTCCCTCCTCTGGACATGTCCAAACCATCTCAATCTGGCTTCTCCACAAAGTCACTAGAGGGCAGCATTGCAGCTTAAAGTATAGTATACAAAATAGTCTAGGTTTAGAGAGAAAAGTGTTTCGGTATAAGATGTCAGTGAAATCATTCCTATTGGCAACTGATTCTCTATTGCACATCAAACTCATGGCCCAGGGGCCAAACATGGCCCGCCAAATCACCCTTTAAGGCCCAAACAACGTCAACACATTAAAATTGCTTTTGTTACTCAGCAATCGAAACAATATTAGTTCCTCTTTTTCTTTTTAGCTTTTCTTTTTCTTTTTTTTTATGGGCCTTCATTTTAAACACTGTGTTGCTGTGTCTTAGAACAGGCGTGGGGGAAAATAAGGCTCGAGGGCCAGATGCGGCACATTCCCCTTCTGTAGTACGGCCCAACAATAGATGGCGACGATGATCACTTTGTATTTGAAACAGTATAACAAACATCTGAACAATAATACTGCCCTCGTCTACGTCAGCGCTGAGCTCCAGTCGGTGGTGCCTGCGGTTTAGTCTCCGTTCACTTCAAGGATGTCCACTTTGTGAAAACACTCTTGACACTGACAGGCAGAGACAAACATGGCCGCCGTTTGTTTACAGCAGAATGACCCAAACGACCCCAGACCGTCGGACCAAATGGCCTCATCGTCTCCGTGTGCCACCGGGAACGTGAAAGTGAGCGGCGCACCTGAAGACGCCTCGCTACACTCTGACCGTGGTGTGTTCAGGGCCGCCCGATGCCTCTGTGTGTGGGTTTGAACTGGGAATTGGACACAAAGCACCACCTCTGCAGTTCTTCTATATTAGTTTGGCCTCGGCAGGGCCCGGCGAGCCGGGTCGGGTCGGGGACGTGATGGACCGTGCCGTGGTCTGTTGACAGAAAAGGCTCCCAGCAGTGAGAGGAAAGTCTTCATGTCAACCGAGACAGTGTCCTCCCTCCACTCTGAACAAATAAGAGCAGAGTCCAAATGAAAGACATCATTGCTGCTGACACTTTTATCTGCAGTCCACCTTATTTAAAAAACAATTTCTTCCCGGAGGAATCCATCTACCGGGCGCCTTGGTCTCCTTCTGCGGTAGTTTCATGTAGATGATATGATAATGCCAGAGGCGACGGAGCCACGCCACTGCGTGATAAACCCGGTGGCCTCCTGTGGTATTACATTTATTCTAACAAAGCTGTTAGCAGAGGTTTTTCATTTGCACCAGACGCACTTTCCTAGAGATGTTTAGCATATTGTACCATGTGACCCGTCTGTGAAAGTACATTTGCTCTAAATATAGGCCTTTTGTCCGACCGGGCTTTTTTTACGTTTGTTAGAATAAATGTGATCTTAATGATTCTAATGGCTGAGATTAGGTCTTTGACTGACAGGCCCTGGGGAAGTGGACCACATCATCGGAGGCATTAGGTGGTGTAGTCCAGGACTGGGCAAAAATATTTAGTCTCTCAAGCCACAGTTGGTACTAAAACCTGACATGGGGACGAGTCAGGATAGGATCTTCATCCTCATCCACAACATCTTATCCATTACTGTGTCTCCACCCCCTCAACCCAAATCCCACTGCCTGCCTTCCTGTGGGGGTGGTGATTCCCCCGGATGTTACGTGGGCCACGGCGGTGCCACGATCTGAGGGACTCAGTGGCAACCTTGCAGCTGGTGGATTCCGACCTAAAACCTTGCGTACCCAAGTCTGCCTCCTTAACCACTAGGCCACCACTGCTGCCGCCGCAAGATCATTTATTGTATAACAGGCCAGGGCAATTATTTGGTCTCGCGGGCCACGAGTGGTACGGGAATTTGAGTTGCGGGCCAGACCAGGATCAGGGAGATTGAGTATAATAGCAATTATTTTAGCCTCTTTGAGACCAATTCAAAAGTAAAATTTGGACGAGTAGTTTGGACCACATTAACACGCCAAACGGGCTGCATCCGGCCCCCGGGCCTTAGTTTGCCCAGGTCTGATTCACAGCTTTAAAAACTAGCAGCAAATTGAGGTTGACTATAGTAGACTGGCCCCAAAACAAGCTCTGCCAGCAGGGGGCAATGTGCTCCTTGCTATTGGTTTTCGCTAAAACTCTTCCCAATCAACAACCACACCTAGGATACTGACATGTTGGCTTAATCTTCCCACACTGGAGGACAGAACCTCATGTTTGTCATTTGGGCCGATGGGTAGGACTTCAGTTTTGTCGTCCGATCCGGTTCTGTCACATAGCGGATTTGTCCAAAAAATATATACCTATGTATCATTGTCCAAACCTAATTTCCTTGATTCCTCTAGTTTGTCATTTATCTGAAATCACAATAATATCCTAGTTTGCCTCATGTCCCCGAGTGCGTCCTTAAATCAATGAGTCCGAAATGTCGTCATTTCCGATCAGAGAAAGAATCCGATCACCGATACCTCAACGGAGTTGGATTTACTTTGCGTATCTCACCTTTGACAGCAGCAGTCAGTGAGCTGACATCTTGATAAGAGCACTCATCCGTGAGCCGCATCAACCTTGAACTTTACACCATCCCAGACGTCACGCGCACGCACCAGGTTGAGGCGCCGCGCACTCCTCCAGAGCGTGACGCCGTGTCTTTAAACTCCGTCTATCTGCCTCGGCGAGTCGGTATTGAAATCCGATGATGGCTTCGCTGATAAATGAAGTTTTTACTTTTCCAAGTCCAACGCTGGAGACTGTGGGGTTTGTGATTGAGGCAGGATTTACAATTAATGGTACAGCAAACGGGGATCAATTGCAATTAGGTGTCTGTAACACAGTGTGGCAGATAAGCGTCCCGTCATCGATCAACATGCCAGCGCCACAGTCTGGTGAACCCGAGGAGCTCCTCCTCGCCGTGTTCTCGCGGCTTACATAATTGACCCCGCAGGGTTGCAGTACAAAGCCGAAGATTTGTCATAGCTCTGGGATGATCCCTCATGTGAGGGGTGGGGGAGGTGGAGGAGAAGAGCGGGGAGGGCAGCAGACTCTGCATTTGCCTGTCATATTTATTTTTATGCAAATGTCCAATAATCTACAAACACACTGACACAGTCGGGGCAACGCGGTGGCACCACGCTGGAGCGTATTCTAATGCTTAGCATAAAAGGGGGGTTTGAATACTTCTGCAGTGTTCAGCAAAACACCGATTAGAGCTTGAAGGAGATTTTTGAAGAAGAAAGCTAAAGAACAGAACTGGGGGAGGGAAAAAAGTCGGAAAAGTTAAAGTCTGGGAGGTTTGTCGGCTGGTAACAGCTAACAGGTGCAGGTTTGTAGACGGACTAGTGGTCCAAATTTGAGGCTACATTTGCATTAATTCGGAATAGCTTTCGTTCTATTTTTGAGGCCTGTATTAAATGTACCCACCTGACTAACGTGCCCTCCCATCTTACCCGTGCTCCTCCTCTTACCATCCTTCTCGTTCGTTGTTCTTCAACCTCCTTTGGGACTAAATACCTTTTGTCCTTGCGGTGCGCCCTCTCGTAGCGAAGCTTAGGGAAGGCTCCCGCTCCTTCAGCCCTGATGCCATTGTGCCCACAAACATTTTGTGCCTCAGCTGGGACTCGGTTGCGTCTAGGCCCTCTTTGGCATCTCTACCTAAGACCTCCTGGCTCTATGATTTGACAGACTTTGAATTCCTCGTCAAGGCTGCTGAATGGGAGCTCCAGATTCTCCAGAGTAGGGAGGTAGCTGCGGATTTTTCAGTCCAGGGTTTTCAGAGTTGATGGTGCCACCTCTTATACCAGCAGAGGTCTCAAGCACCCGTGTAGCAAGGCAGAGGTATGGCTCCCGATCCTGTGCGCCCTGTTGCCACTGTGTCCATCAACGCTTTGTGCCTCAGCCAGGATTTTGCCGCCTCCAGCCTCTCCTTGGCTCACCACTTCCAGGCTGCTCACTCAAAAATGCCAGTTGGCACATTTGAGTACTTGGAGTTTCTGAAAGAGCCTGTCTTATTTGTCTCAGACCTCGTCAAGGCTGGGGAATGGACGCGGCAGATGCTGCAGAGTAGGCCCAATCACTAGCGGATTTTCTTTCCAGGGTTTTTACAGTTGATAGGGGCCACCTTGTATACCAGCAGAGGCCTGAGTACATAGGGTGAAATGCCAGGCAAGTAAATCCTTGCTAATCTCAAGGTTCTTCGTGATTTTTCCAATCACTGCTGTGTCCCACAGACTGCACCCTCACCAGGGTCTGGACTGGCCTTTCCAGTATTGAAGGGATTCCCTTCTTAAATGTAAAATAAAAGTGGAAAATAACATATTTTGACTCTAAAAATCAAAACTACACTAAAATATCTAAACATAAATAAAATAACTTCCAAGGCTATAATATCTACATATGTACTTTGCTAATGCAGAACAATAAAAAGTTAAAAAAGAAAATATCATTAAAAACAATATATTGGCTGTTGGATATAATGGAACATTGTCTTCGTACCTAGTTTGGTGGTTAAGAAGTTATTTTAGTTCATAAGTCCTGGTTTCTTTCTAAAGGTCCCCACTAGGGCACATCATCAGCATCAGCAGTAGTAGTGTGTGCCTGCAGCCATGCTGACCATGTCATGAGACAGCATTATTTAGAGACAGACAGACAGAGAGAGAGCGACTCAGCAGAAAAGTACGTTAACGAAACCATGAGCCAAATGTCACCATGTGTCACTTTGTTCCTGGTCTTAATCATATGTTAGCGGCTAGCGCGCTGCATGTTAACACGGTTCCTGCTTGGTTTTTGCTCAGGATAAAAAGTTCAGCACAACACTTCAGGCTAGCTTTGACGTAGCGTGAAACCATTTTATTTTGTAAAAAGCCTCATCATCGTTTGACGGCAGGATTGGACTCTTTTCTCTCTTTCATTTTGTTCGATTGCTTTTGTCATAACGACCTGAAGGACTAAAAACCTGGGACGTCGGACAAAATCAGCCGAAATATATTATCTGCAGAATATTAGTGTACAAGGTAATTTCTGATTTTTTTTTTGTTTTTTTTTTTAGCAAATGATGTAATGAAAAAAGTGAAAGTATTAGTTCAAGCCTAGGGAACTGTATATCATTCTTCTTTATCCACTACCCGGCAGTGGTCCCCAACCACTGGGCCGGGGACTGGTGCTGGTCCGTGGGTCAATAGGTGTCAGGCCGCAGAGAAATAATGTTTCCTTTTGGCGCCATCTGTCTATTCCTTCCACTTCCACCAACAAAAGAACTGACCAATAGAATGGCTAGGATTCCATCATCAATAATGCAACTATATTTGATTAGGAAATATTTTGTTTATTTTCCCTTTTTAATTTAATATTTTATTTATGTTATTTTATTTTTAGCTGGTGTTTTTTTTCAAGTTAAATTAAATACATTTATTTATTTTTCTATAGTTATTTTTCATGTTTTTTTAATTATTTAATATTTCAATTTTATATATTATTTTGTTTTATTTTTTCCACCAGTGGTTCTCAACTGGTGGGTCCCGACTCAAAAGTGTCTGATCTGATCAATCGTGGGCCGGTAGGGCCAGCAAAACCTAAGTGAAGGTGTAAGTGAATGGTCACAGTTCGTTCAGACCAATCATCTTGCGAGATTGCGACCTCAGAGCCTTCTAGCTGGGCCTAGATAGAGGGCAACGTGGACATTTTTCACATCACAAAATTATGATGTTGCTGAAAGTCTACAGTTGAAATGCAGCTGATTATTAGGAGACGTGTTGGAAAAAACTAAAACCAGCAAAAAAAATCAAGAAATGCTGCTAACTGTTGACAAATTGACTTGTTTTCCCTGTGGATTTTCCTCTGGACATGACAGCCCTGTCCATTTGGGACCTCGTCTTTTCCACCAAAGGTTAAATTAACACATGTTTTTTCCATTAATGAGCCTCAGTCCTCTGGTAATTGGCCAGGCGTCAGGGCCGGATAGAAAGTCGAGGACGAGGAAAGAATCTTTTCGTTAACAATGGCCTACTTTGCTGTGCGGAGAATTAAGCCACAAGCAGCGTCTCTGATGTCCTCAAATATTCATGAGACAAAATACAAACCTTTGGCTTTGAACCATCTCCCTTCTCCCCCGAGGAGTGAAGATCTCTGAGGTTTCACTCCCACAACTCTCATCTCTCCTCGTGTGTTTACAGCCTCCCTAGGCAGCCCGGTTCGAGAACACACCTTAAAATTGCCGTTTCAGGATTGAATGACAGGAAGGGAGAATTGATCAACGGTACGGGGAAAGGTTTGTCAGTGAGGGTTGAACTCTGGAAGGACACATCTGAAAGATAAAGCCGTCTTTAGTGTGAACAGTACGTTGCACCCAACGTTACTCCCGCTAATTGTCTAAACGGGCAGGCCTTTTCTAAAAAGAGTTTGTCCCCCTAAATTAGGGTAATTACTCGATGCTATCTCGACCTGTTCCCCCACCCCTTAATCAAACGGAGGCAACATCGGAGTCTGAGGAATGGTCGGTGTCAGCCAGGGTGTCCACCGAAGGCTGGACACAGTTGACGGGGAAGTAATGAAAGCATCATAGTGTGGCATCATCACTGACCTTCACCCTGATTCGCTCCTCTGGATTAAGGCGGAACGACTCGACTCGTCCCACTCCCGCAGCCTTGGAGCGACTCGTTTTATACCATAAAATCTGTGCATAAACCCCCCGCGGGCAGAGATACGGTGTATTTCTCCTGACAAAACAAATCCATATGAAACGCTGCAACACAAACACGACGGCGTTACGAACCTCTGTCTGATGTCACGGCGGTAAACAAGAAAACACAATCAATTCTCTCACGATCTTATGAAATGCACATAATCAAATTGAATCTGCCTTTTCATTAGACGCGGCTTTACTACGTCGGCCTTCGATTGGTGCCTGTGATGCACGATATCATCTGTTTCTTAATCACAACCGTAATCACTGAGATTCATAACATTCCAAGAACGAGATCAGGATTTTTAATCAACGTTAAACTGAACAACAAAGGAAAATACGTGAGAATTCCAGTCTGTAGAACCAGGTCCTGGACTCCAGGGTTCAACTCCTGCGCCAGTTCGAATCCCGGTTAGGGTTGGTTGGCTTTCAGAGGGATCACGGTAAGGGGTGGTGTGATTTGGGTGGTGGTTGTGGAGACTGCTGTCCATACTTAAGGATTGGATCAGGCTTGGGCAAACTAAGGCTTGTGGGCCACACGCGGCCCGTTCAGCTGTAATCCGGGCCACTAAAATTCCTTGGTCTCAGGGGCAGAAGTCTCCACCACTGCCACCCAAATCACACTGCTCCACACTGTCAGCCTTCTTGGTGGTGGTGAGCCCACTGGAAGTTCTGCAGGTGTGGACGATGCTATGATCACAGCAACTTCAATGGATTCTAACCTGAGGCCTTGTGGACCGAGTCCACTTCCCTAACCACTAAGGCACCGCCGCCGCCCACTGTTATCATTTTGGTCTTTTATTTTGTTTTGTTTCTGTTTCCCAACGCAAAACAACTGTTGCAACAACGATTGGTCGTTGCCCATTGGTCCACATCCATCGGCGCTCTAACGAAAACCCTTGGACGACTTCTGGCGTCGGTTCTGTTCAACGGCTGAGCGTTTGTTCCTGACGTCTGATACCGATGAATAACCAGAGGAAATTTAATCTGAGTCTGTGTTTTCCTCTGGATACAAAGCTATTAATACCCCGGCGGAGCAGCAGGCGCCGTGATTCACAGCTTGCGTCGAGCCTTTTTTGTGAAAGGGAACAGTTTATCAGAAGTTAATACAGATTTCAAGACTCAGAACATCTTAAAACCCCGAGTCGACGACGGCCTTTAGTTTCGCTGCTGTTGTCGTGTTTGTCAAAATGCCAAGAGGATTAGACCAACAAACACTGGAGTCGTCAGTCCATCAAAGACTGGAGTCTCAGTCACTTAATACCTGCAGTGTTAGTTACACCACCCTTCTGAGTGAGTGTGTGTCTGTGCCTGGTTGAAGTACACTTGTGGGGACACTGTCTCGAAAAATGCATTACCTTAAATATAGTGAATGCTTAAAAACACAGTTTTTTTGTCGGTACTATTCCAATCCATCCAATAAGAACCTCAGTGATTTTGGTTGAGTTAAAAAAATTAAAGTAAATATATAAATATCAAGAAATTGGAGATAACAGTAGTGCGGTCTTATGATGATTCCATACTGCATGTACTATACAGTATATATGTCTATATATTTATGCATGTATGTGTGTGTGTGAATATATATCTATATGTGTGCAAATATATATGTACATGTATATATGTATATTTAATATATCTCTATATATTTACATATATGTACATACATATATGTATACATATGTATATGTGTATATGCATGCACATATATGTGTGTATACATATATAAATATATATGCGTGTGTAGTACAACCTTGATTTACAGGGAAGCACCGGAATATTTTACGTACAATATATACCCGTGAAGCAGAAGGCGTGAGTATATGTATATATGTGTACATATATTTACACATATATGTGTATACAGAAACACAAACATACATACATGTATACATATATATTTACAAATATATTTGTATATATATTGACACATATGTATGTGTATATACAAATATATGTGTAAATATATATGTAAATATATATGTATGTGTGTGTGTGTGTGTGTGTGTGAAAGTGAAACCTCGATTTACTAGGAATCATTGAAATATTTTATGTAACATATATATATATTTCTAGTTTCACAATATACTCCTACTTTTACCAATGCAACTTTCAATCTTTGACTGATGACTGATGTTATAGGACATACTTGTTTGGACATGTCCAGAGGAGGGACAGTGATCCTAGAGATGGAACTACCAGGTAGGAGACAAAGAGGAGATTGATGGAGGACATGGAGGTGGGTGGAGTCCACAGGGAGATGGACCAGGATGATCCACTGTGGAACCACCCGAAGAAGAAGACGAGGTCAGTCAAAGTTTAGAAACCATCCATGAAATCCAGGACAGCTGCCCTGCCTCCGTCTTTGGAGTCTCAAACTCCTCGCTCTTTGATGGCACACATTCCTGGACGGTCGGTACGTCAACGTTCCTCGTTGCATCAGAAGGATCTGCATCCCTGTGTTCACCGGGAGGGCGGGGTTGGAACGCCTGTGTTTGTTACCACTCCGTGTCATCTCTGCGCTGCGGCGGCACGGCGGCCTGACATGACGTATGTTTCCGTCTCTTGTCAGCGCTAAATATCCAGAGACGCCGCAACTACTGCAATTATTAGATCCATCCTGATGATACTGATGTTCCGGCGCTTTCATTCCCTGTCATCTATGATGCAAACGTTACACAAGGTGCATCAATAAAACATGGGAAAAGCCAACAAGCTGTGTGACATATGAATATGTAGAAGAGCCGACGTAAATTTTTCACCGCGTCTCTTTTAGAGTTTATTTGAGGTACGGACTCCGAAGGGGAGATTTCCACTTGAAAAATTAGCGCTTTCGGAGTGTACACCGGCTCTACAGAAAAAGGGTTACCATGGTAGTGGTTCCTCAGGGAACTGAACCCAAGACTCTATGTTCTTTGCACCTGAGGATGGCATGCTAGGCACAACTCTACCACCAAGTTTGGGTGGCACAAACATATGGGTCATGGACTGCAGGTGGACTGCCTGTTGGGGGTTGTCATCTGGCGTAAAACTTTGGCCAAATCCAAGAGATGAGACAAAAAAAAAATATTGACTTGCTGTGGCAACCCCTGAAAAAAGGGCGGACAAGCCGAAAGGAGAATAAGTTGATAAGTTACTGCAGTACCAACGGTCAAACATATGGGTCGTGGAGTGCAAGTGGACCGCCTGTTGAAAGTTGCCCGTTTGGTATGTGGTAGCTATTATTATTGTCTTAAAGTGTGAGTTAGACGTCGGAAATCACAGTAATAAGTCCGTTAGTAACTAATCAAGCCACTAGGTGGCACAAGCTAGTCTTTTTAAGAGCTGGTCCCGAGCTAGGATAATTGGTGAGGGTTCCGTCAGGAAGGGCATCCGACGTAAAACTTTGGCCAAATCCAAGATACGAGACAAAATAAAATTGTTGACTCGCTGTGGCAACCTCTGAAAGAAGGCACAAGCCAAAAGGAGAAGAAGAGTAAGTCGGTGAGTTAGTAGAGTACTGACAGCCGTGCAGAACTAGACAAAGATACTAAATCATAAACACTCTCTTGGTTCAGTGTGGAATAGCTGGCCTGAAACAGAACATCATCCAGAACCCTGGGCCGAGTCACTACGGCTCCTCACCTCAGCACAGCTCCCACAGATGGATGTCAGGAAGTCCCCGCCGCTAAAGAACCAGACGGAGGAGAACATCAAAATATGTGGGAACGACAAAGCGCTATCTGTCTATCTGGGAAACGTTAGGCTCAAAACGTAGACTGCGTTTTAATTTTGGTCTGTTGCTTGATTAGAATTGACGGCCCTGCGCCAGAGGAACTGAAGTCCCGTGGAACTATTTTTAAGGGGTGTCTCAGGACCATGTTGCTCCACCGGCCTATTTTTGGTGCGTGTTTTTATTCTTTTATCTATCAGTTGAATTGTACGTGATGGACGCAAACGTGTTCAGGAAACTGTACCGCCGCCGCCGCCGCCGCGCTGTACTTGTCACGAGCCGTAACTTTGAGGTGAAACCGTCATTAGTTAAAATTTGTGTCTGTGTCTCAGTTCAAAGACAAGGCAACAAATCAATTTCCTCCACGTCGCAGCTTTTATCCCTCAGGCGTGTGTTGCCGTCACAGGCCCGACGCTGCGTTAGCAGTGAAATAAATCAGTTTAGAATCGAACAACTGGTTCAGGCTGCAGCAGGATGTCGGATAGTTGTCGTACGACGTGGAGCTTTGTTCAAGAGGAAAACGGATAATTGGTCGGAATGACGGTCATGAAATCTTTGGATGTGAATTGACTGGACGAGGCCTTAGCAAAGACAGAGATGCTATCGAAGGACATCTAGAGGGAAATAGCGTTGAGTCGGGAGAAAAATTTGAAATGTTTGGATAAATAATGACAATATAATAAAGAAAGAAAAAAGCTAAGGAGAAGCTCTTTATTTACCAGTCAGTCTACGTTGCTTTCTTCACTTATAGCCACAAGCTTTGGGTCGGGAGTAAAAGAACGTGATACTGGATGCGAGAGGCTGGAAATACCTTTTTCTGTGGTAAGGATCTTAGAGTAGAACCGCTGCTCTTCCATATCCAGAGGAGTTAGTTGAGGTGGCTAGGACTTCTACATCTTATGCCCCCTAGGGCAACTCCCTTGGGAAGTGATCCAGAAGAATATCCAGGACATGGTGGAGACACTTTGTGACCTGGGGATTTCTCGGCATCCTCCTCTGTGAGCTGGTGAAAAGATCGGGAAGTTTGGGTATCCCTGCTCCAACTTTTGGGTCATGACAAGAATGTGCCCCTGGGAAGGCTCCCTGTGGAGGTGTTGGGGTCCTGTCCCACTCGAAGAAGACCCAGAGGAAGACACAGGACGCACTGTAGCCACTGTGTTGCACAGCTGGCCTAGGAACACCTCAGGATCCTGGTCTAGGGAGAGTGTAGGCTGGGCATCCCTGCTCCGACCATAGGGTGGCAGGGTACTTTGTTAGAGATACGGTGAGGGGCTCTGTCACCTTGGAGTCAGTTGTTGTGGGAAGCCTCCTTCTGGAGATGCTGGAATCCTGTCCTTTTGGGAGGAGACCCAAATGAAGACAAGGGACAAGCTGGAGCAACTACGTTGCTTGTCTGGTTGGTGAACTCCTGGGGATCCTCCCAGATGAGGTGGAGGAAGAATCTAGGGAAGGGGTAGTCAGGGATTTCTCAGTTTCTCAAGAATTTTGAGATGTTGATTTTATTTTGAGGAATCCAAGTAAAAATGTTTACTTTAATTAAACAAAGACAAAGATTTGGTGATGACGAGTTCGCAAATCTACGGAATAAAAACTAGCCTTGTGCAAAATCAGACGAGTCACAAAAACGACTATTTGGGTGGAGCTAATTTCTCTAACACTGACTTTGTTCTTTTTGGAAACCTGGTATATTGTTATTTTGTTGTAAATGACCTTTTTTCATACGCAATATTTACAAAATACGTTTATTTTTGAGATACAATGTGTCCATATCTCAGACCCTGGTCTGTATTTTTTGTGCCTTCATAAATAAAAAGCCTTGATAAAAAGCAGGGTTCTTGAGTCGGGACTCTCTCGCCGTCTGCCCGGAGCAGATGTTCATAAATACATCACCAAAGAGCCGGGATATCAAAGGATCTGCAGCTGCGTTTCCAGTCACTCTGACACTGATTTCACTTTAGGTTTACTTTACATGAGAGTTCTCTTTCACTCCTCGCCCACAACAACGCTGCCGGGCTCAACAGGAAAATGTCAGTCTGGACAATTGATACGATAAACACGATTGAAACTTTCAATCTCAACCCTGCTGATAAGACCAGAGGAAGTCTGCCAGGGCTGAGGAGGAGAGGGGGAGGAGCAGGGGAGAGGAGGGAGGGAGAGGAGGGAGGGAGGGTTTTTTTTTCTCTCTCTTTCTCACAGCCTGGTGTCTGGAACGGCAGAATCTCTGTCAGGAAAGAGAGAAAGGAACAATAACGCACTGAGTTTCTCAAAGAAATGTTTCCGATTTTCAGATTCTTCGATGCATCAAAATATCCAACAAATAGGAGCAGAATGTGCCGTAGCGGTGGCCCAACGGTTGGGGGATTGGGTCCAGTGGGCTTCAGTTTCTAGTCCACCAGCTGCCTTGTTGCCACTTTCCAGTCTCCCGTCACTGCTGGTGGGCTAACAACTCCCAGGAATGGTGCGATGTTGTGGAGAGTGCTGTCCCCGCAACCCCGCAAGAGATAGGAGGATTACGTTCCCTCCAGGGGTTTCAGGGGCAGTAGTCTCCACTACTGCCACCCAAATCACACTGCAACATACTAAGAGCCTACCTTTGGGTGGTGAACCCACTGGAAGTTAGGTGGGACGGGACGGTCCTATGCTCAGAGGACCTTCTGTAGCTGGTGGATCAAAACCAGGCCCTTGCCGACACAAGTCCGCGTCCCTAACCACTAGGCCACCACTGCCGACCGGTTACGTTCACTGTATCTGTTCTTGTTTTTTAACGAATGTCTTTTATTTCCAGTATTATAAACCTGTCTTTGAACGCATCGTGTTATTGTGTCTCACTAATCAGTGAGTACAACAGTATATTTATTATTCCATTAGAACGAAACAGTTCCGAGCCAGAGAGGAACACACAGGTATGGAGAAAAAAAAAAAAAAAAAACGCTCCCCAACTGTAATAAAATATTAGCTAATCTTTTTACATTTCAGAATGACATGGAGGGGGATTTCTTCCTCTTTTGTTAACAGGTGCATTACCGCTGAAGTGCCTCCAGGCAGAGATTAGCTTCCGTTCCAGTGCACGGCTGCGAGACTGAATGAATAATAGCACAGTGACGACTTATTCAGCTCCAATCTGAATGTCAATATTTAAGCTTAGGCTGCAGTTCCCCCCGGGGCTGACGTTTGTTTACCACACACACCGATATTCAAACCCACGGATTCAGACGTTGAGGAGAAACAGTAATGTCAGATATTAATTTAGGAATTCATAGAAATTGCAGTTCAGACCGAGTTCATTCGTCTCACACCGACACACAGGCGTAAACTGACCAGAAATGTTAGCATTTACTGTCCATCGCCTCAGGATGTGCCGTCTTGTTTAGCGTGTTTTACATCCGAACCACTAAACTAGCGGAATGACCTGTTAGCCAAAGTGTTTTTGTTAGCCGATGTCCTTTTTTCCTTCTTTGCTGGGGGTAGCAATCTGGGCAGTGACACCAAGACTGGCCTATCCCTCGTCAAGTTGATCAGGGATTGACCCTTGCGGGACTTCCGGTGGATGGTGGGCCCAGTGGAAGGCAGATTCATGCCACTCCTGGCCACTTTGTGCTAGCCTCAAAGCCCCAAACCTGGGGCCTAGCTCCAGGGCTGGGATACAGTGAGGACAATCTGTTCTTGGATAGGGATCATTGCTCCGAAGTTCGTTAACCCCTGAAATCCTTCCACCACGGTAATGTTGCAGTTCAAGAATGGGGATAAAAACCTTTTTTTTTTGCTATTTTCTTCCTCAACTTTTACCTTTTTTTTTGCTAAAATGTTGCATTAGTAGACATACTTTTTGGTGTGGTGTTCCCCTTGAATTTCTTTTACAGTATCCAATCTCCTGGAAAGACATTTGGCCACACCTGCTCTTACAGCAACCTGTTTGACATTTCCCTAATAAATCCAAGACGCAGCGAAGACCTTGGCGAAGACTCGTTCACAGTTCGGTCCAAGTGACTGACTGCTACATTACGGAACAGCTGTCCAGCAGCAACACCGGCAGAAATCAGTCATTAATCACCTGTTTGTTTTAAATACTGCGGCACAGAGGTGGCCAAAGAGGTTCCCTGCAATTTGATGCTCTCATTAGCGACTCACGGTGCTGATTACCTGAAGGGCATTTGAAGGTGATGTTCATATACCGGGCCGTTTGAGTTTCGCCGATTAATACCTTTTCAAAGTGGTGTTTAATAAAGAACCCAGGGCAGCGGCAGCTGGAGTTCAGTCGGTGGCAAAAGAGAGAAAATTGAGAAGAGAGTTAGGATCCAAACACGTTCCTGACGCAGGTCTTACACTTTAGCTCTTTTGTTCCCGTCCCCCGAGGTGTCTGCCTTCCTGCAAACTCCGGCTAGAGGACATTGTCGGGACACGGCAGCTTATACATGTTAATGTTCCCTTTTTCCTATTCCTCTTCTGTTAGATTGATGGCTCGGCACTAGTTCCCATTGATCAATCGGACACAATCTGCGTCTCCAATGAACCCCCGGCCGTTGGGATTGTGCATTCCTACGGGGGAATTACATCCCTCAGGGTATGACAATGTGGAGCAGCAGATCGATTGTGTTCAACTTATTTGTGTAAATACTTTGTAACCTTGCCAATTTATCATCGGCGATATCTGGGCTGCTGAAGATTATTGTAGGAAACAACCCTCCCCCGATATCAGCGGGGCCCTCGACCCACATGGTCATCGGCCTGTAATTTTTCATCATCGTCGGTTAAAGTCTGCCAAAGTATTAGGGAGATGAGGAGAATTTATTATGCATTTCATCAGCGTGACGGATACCACGCGTTTGGCTCGTGATGATATTTCCCCGGAGAGAAAAGAGGTTTTCTGGTTTCTCCACCGGATTCTTTGAGAAAATGTTGTTATTTTTACTCAAATTTGATGACAATCCTCTTTAGGGGTTTTAGGGTTTCCTACAAGGGATTTTAGGGTTCCCACAAGGGGTTTTAGGGTTCCCCCAAAGGGGCTTTAGGGTTCCCCCAAAGGGATTTTAGGGTTCCCCACCCTTTAAGGAAGTGGGAGGTGTGATGGCAGATATCTGGGTAGATAATAATTTCAAATCCAAAGGTCCAGGTGGCTAAGTGACCAGATAACTGAAATGAACAAGGTGTCAGAAGAGGCAGTTCAGGTGTAAATGTTCCAATGAAAGACTCGAGGTGGGTTCTGAGATCTTCTGGGCATCGACTTATACCAAATGGTGGCTCCTCATCCTGGATCAGCCTCGTCTTGGTTACGGGGTTAAAGGCAATGATTATGCAACTACGGACAAGTTGTCCCAGGTGTCTAGGAAACCGTCACCCTAATCATCCGGCCCAGACTTACACGGTTAGAACTCAGGGAGCTCACAATGTACCAACGTGGTACCATGTCCTGACTTTTACCCAACTGTTGATTCCCCTGTCACTCAGGATCCTTTGAAAGGTTGAGTGCGAGTGAATCTGCCAAGGAGAATCCGGAGCCTCCTTCATATTTCCATGTCTCTGGTCCATGAAGACACAGCCTCAGTCACTGGGTGTTTCTATCACACTGTTACTTTATGCACATATTCAATTTTTGCATAAAAAGTTGGTTCACCAAAAAAAAAAAAAAAAAAAAAAATTGTAAAAAAAAAAAAAAAATAAGAAGGGAAAAAAAGTTTTCCCCGAAATAAAGTAAAACTTGGGATTTGATACAAACGCTGACCCCTGATGGCAGACTATGTTAGATCCTTGTTTTTTTTTTTTTTTTTTTTAGGATGTGGCTTTTCTTATAGATCAATGTTAAAAACTGTAAAGAAAATTTGTTGTTGTTGTTGTTGTTGTTTTACTCCAGTAAATCAAACCTTATTTTGAATCAACCTTTGCATATATTGGTGAAAGAAGGTCCAAATATTTGTAAATCTCGTTCCTGGAGATACGCAAAAATTTACAAATTCACGTGGAGACACCAGGTTGTCCTGGTAAGGGACAAATCAGGATGTTTGTACTACTTTTTATATATTTAAAAAAAATGTTATTTTAAATAAAAACAACAATTGTATCGCAAACTTTTTTTGTCCCTTTTTCAGGGGTATCCACAGCCACTAGGGGTCTCACTCCCAAGCCTGGATATGTGGTGAGGGTTGTGTCAGGAAGGGCTTCAGGTTCAAATCCACCAGCTGCCGGGTTGCCACTGTACCGCCCCAGATAACCTCTAGGGGGCTCAAGGAAGAAGATGAAGAAATGAATCTCTGAACACGGGACCTTCTTGAACGAACAAGTAAACAACCCATGGTTGATTTTCCAGAGTTAGTGTTCATCTGCGGCGGATTCACCCAGATCCTGGAGACAAGAGACGTCTCACAAGTAATCGTCCAGCAGCTGTTTGACAGCTGGCCGCCGGCCACCACTCTGCTGTCTGAGCCGCTGCAGCAGAGCCATAACTCTCAAATTTCATCAGCGTTTATCGTGAGGAGACTTTTTTTTTTCTTTTTCCTGGCTTTGATGTATTCCTTATCTACCTTCCCGAGGTAACGCTCCCAAGTTTTCTTCCCAGTTTTGGTGTGTAGGTTGTCAACAGCTCACTGAGTGATTGTTGTAAACGATAAATAACACAAAACAGCTCCAAAGACAAAAAAGACTACACAAAAGCTACAAATTTGCCAAAAATGACCTCGGTACACACCAGATGTCGGTACACACCAGATCAACCAGAACTAACCACATTGATTCTTAAGTCGAAGCCTAAAAAGCACTCAGTAAATTTATTTTCTAACAAGGCCATGAAAATACCCATCATCAAGTAGTAAACTGGGGCATCTGGTACAGAGGGGCGTCCAACCCCTGGTGTGCGAGGCGGTAACAGGCCCTACATCACTTCACAGCTTCTGTGTAATACCACACTGAACCATGAAGGAGGCTATGGATCAGGGCTTTGAGAACTCCAGAAGTACCTTCATGGTGGGGCCCGCAAAATATCATTCCACGGGCCACAAATGGCCCACGAGCCACGAGTTTGAGAGCCCTGCCTCATAACAATGTCCATTACTTTATACATTTATAAATGTTCTGGCAATTTTGACTCCAATACTGACAAATTCAGCCTAGCAGAGAAATGTCATGATCATGGCAACGTTATTGGTCCACCAGTACCAGCAGGTATTGGTGGACTGGTCCTTGGTACCAAAATGGTTGTGGACCTCTGCGGTGGAACTGTTCTAGCCACATGTAGAAGTCACATCCATATAAAGGGTTTTAAGGATGTTCTGGTGGCCTAGAATCCAAGGAAACGGAAGGGCTGTAGGTTAGATTCCACCAGTTGTCAGATTGCCCTTTGGGTGGCAGTAGTGGAGACTACTCCCCCTGGGACCAGGCAACAAATTAAAGATGAATAAAGTGTTTTGGCAGAAGTGGGGAAGTATTTTTACGACCAAACCCACATGAGTCCACCCCATGATGGGGTTTGGACGTTCCAGCCTCACGATGAAAGAAAAGTTGATTACAAAACCTGGTGGTGATGCATCTCGTGCAACGTCCGTCACCATCAGCCTTGTCCTTACTCGTCATAAGCGTGTGTCGTTTGCCATGTCGTGAGACAAAGGCCAAAGTGGGAGGCATGGGGAACATGCATTTTTAATGCGACGTCCTCATCAAATCCGCTACAGCGGCCTGAGCTGAATGACAAGGAGACATAACGCTCCGTCCAATTACAGTGAGACGTCACCACAACATGCGTGTATCCCCTGAAGGACACGTCTTGGTCTTAAACTGATAGTACCTGAAGAGTTGACCGAGAAGAACCTTATTTCCCTAGAATTCCTAGGAAGGGTAAACCCGCTCACCCTCCACTCAGAGCCTTATCTCTGCTTTGCACTTCCTGTAAAAGTGATTGATGTTTTCGCCGATAAGTGAGTAAAACACAACATAAGCAGGCGCTATATCACCATCATGCCTCCACCTTATTTATGCAACCTGACATCGCCCCCGGTGGATGCTGATTTGACTGCGCTCACCTTTATCTGGTTGCGAATATGCTGACCATTGCTCCATGCCCATTATTGTGACGGAGGTGGGAAATGTCAGTGGAGAGAGACGGAGAGATTGTTCCGATTCCTCTTTTATGCTTCTCCGCACTGAAGAGATTGTGGAAATGTAAATATATAGAAATATATATATATATATATTTTTTTTTGCCGGAACTAAAGCGCCACCTTTCATTTGTGATATCCTACTCTTTCTCGGTGGTCGCTCGCACATGCTTTATCATTATAATGAGGGAGGCTCAATTAGACAAGGTCTACATCGGGGGGTAGGTGGGGGTGGGTGGGGGTTTAAATGTCACAGAGCGGGTCCTGACATTTCTCTGTTTGATATGTAATCAGAATGGGAGCAGCACGGTTCACAGGGAGAACTATTCTCAACTTTGGCAATAACAAATTCCTCCCTGCTACCAAGGTCTCGGAGCGAGATATTCCGCCGGCGCGCCTGAGTTGCGGAAGCTAGGGTTTAGGATGGTACAGTAATTAGTCCTCAGTGGTCAGAATGTTTGCGACAGAAATCTGCGACGTCTTTTTCTGTCCTGGGGAAGGTTACTGTATCTGGTTGATGGATCAGAATCTTTGACTTGAGGTGAACGATGTGAGACGAGAACCTTCCTCTGACCTGGTGCTTGAATAATTAGGGGATATAGCTCATTGGCATCACTCGTCTGAGTGGCAAGGTACGGGGATCGACTCCGTACCTGTCATTTCTCCGCTCTCCCGCCTGTCTGTCTTCACCATCCTTGTCAAATGTGGGCACATGGTTCCACAAAATGCATATTTACTTAAGGGATTTTGAAACTTTCTACTATTTATCTACGAGATTGTTACCATTTCCATACGACCATTAGGCTAAAGTCGTAAATTACACCCTGGGACCCTAAAAACGTAACATCTATATGCTACTTAGTCTTGTTGTTTCTCATCTGCTTTGTGTTTTTGTTGTTTTCTCTTTCAGAAAACTTTCATAATTCTGGATGATTGACACACCAACATAAAAAAAAGTCCAAGACTCGCACTTCGTTCAAGAAAATCACGTTCCAGGGAACTTTTCTTGACACGTCTTCCCGGAAATGTTGGGATCCGCCTCATCTTTTTGGACAAACATCAATTCCTGGACTTTTTGGACATCATCTACCACTTGACATTCAGACTGACATAGTTTGAACATGTTCAGAGGAGGGACAGTGGACACACGTTGGTAGAAAAATTATCCTAGTGATGGAGCTACTAAGTAGGAGACAACAAGATTGACAAAGAGGTGAAAGGAGAAGGTCCTCTGACCATTCGTCTTAAAAGGAAAAGGCCAACTGGGACGTCCTATTTTGTGGACGAGAGACATATTTCCACTGACAAAACTTCAACAATGAAATGTCCCAGTCCCAAACAGGAACAGGAAGTTCCAGGTATCTATTCTTGACACGTCTTTCTTGAAATGTTCGGATCTGCCTCAATATTTTGGACAAACGCCATTCTGTGATTGTAAAATTGGCTTTTTGGACGTCATCTACCACGTGATGCAGATGGTTTGGACATGTTCAGAGGAGGGACAGTGGACACACGTTGGTAGAAGAAGGATCCTAGAGATGGAGCTACCAGGTAGGAGACTAAAAGATGGACAAAGAGGTAAAAAGAGAAGGTCTTGTCGCCCTTTTAAGGAAAAGGGACCCAAATATTTCTGCTGACAAAACGTCAACACTGAGACGTTCCAGTCCCAAACAGGAAGTTCTAAAAAAGAGCAGAACCTAAACATGAACTAAGTTTGACTTTTACTTCCTCTCTGTCTCCATCCCTGCCCCAGAACCAGCAGCCAAGTAAGAAACAATATCTCAACTGAGTTGCACGTCAGGACCGGTCCATTTCTCAACACGACCACAGCAGGACGCGGCGGTGATGGAACAGAACGTCTGTCCCTTGGCCTGAATGTCAAAACAGTCCCCTAGCTCCCATTCTTCATCAGCTCCAGGAATGGTGGATGAATTACCATCTCCACTCCGCTCTGATAAACACCGGATTGTTCAGGAAAAATTGAAAGAGAGGGAGAGTGAAAAAAACAGAGAGGGAAGAGATAGAAATCCATTTGTACGGCTGCTCTGTGACGATCTGCAGGGCCATGAAGGCCCCGAGTGTTCCCCGGCCCTCGGATTCCACCACGTACACAATGGGGCCTGTGTTTGTTCCTCCAAAGGAAGTATGAGGAGCAGAAGAAGGAGCTAAAGAAAAGGGGAGGTCCAAGTGAAGGGGATCAGACATTGTCAGGACCCAGTGCATACGCTCTACACCATTGTCCTCGGTGAATTGCTGCTCCAGTACCAGACGGACGAGGCCCTCGTTTAGGCAGATTGTGTATTTTCTCTGCGCCGCATCATGACCTCGGTCTCCTGATGGAGGGTTGGCGCTAACGGTATCTCTGAGGACGGAATGATCGCAGCGGGGACACAAACAACAGGTGGGTGTATCGGAGGTTGTAGGCTACGCCGTTCATTGTCGGGAGATGATTACGTCCAATGATACCTGCGTGGATGGGATGTAGCCCAAAATGGATTGGTGTTCTCAGGGTAGCGGAGTGATGCTGCTGTACTGGTATTGTCGGATGGAGGTCTGTTGGTTGATGGTCTGTTGGAGGCCCAAGGTGGAGAAGTTGTCCTTGTGGATCTTGAACCAGTGGATGATAGATTTTTTTATCATCCATGTTGAAAAACTTTGTCTGTAAGATACAAAAAAACTTGTTTTTGGATTCTTGTCGTGATAACGTACAGGTCCACACTGTGGTTCTGGGGCTTGAAGAGTTTGGACCAGATTAATGTCTGGTACTTTTTTCACGGACCGGTTCGTTAAGTTGTGGCAGATAAATACCCCTTAATAAAATTAGATTTCCAGTGATCTGAAATATTTTCCTACCTATAAAATCTTCCTACCTGAATTAACAAGGATTTCTCAAGTGCACCCAGCCTATAATTTTCTCCTACCAGACCGGTATACAAGGTTAGAACCTTTAGAGTTTATTGTTGTCTTCACTGAGAAAATATTTCCTAATCAAATATAGTTGCATTATTGATGATGGAATCCTAGCCATTCTATTGGTCAGTT
>JAFBJS010013287.1:0-12008 GCA_016785265.1 Paraplagusia blochii
TCTTCTGAAGCGAAAAAACCAAGAATAGAGGTAAGAGAATGAATAATACAAAAAATTCATAACAATTAGAAGCACTAGTATTTACATAAGGGGTTAAAACAGTTTAACCTGTCCCTACTGTCTGTGATCTGGACCCTGGACTTCACCTAATGGAGCATATGAACTTCATTGGACCATGAATGGACTTTACAGTGCCCTTCTTTTATTTGTAGACTTAAATGAAATGTAGTTTTTTTTTTTTACTTACTACTGTTTAGTTCGCCCACCTGTCCGTCCTGGATGAGGATCCCCTCCACTGTTGAACACCCTGAGGTTTCTTCCTTTTTCCCTGTCTAGGTTTTTGGGAGTTGATTCTCAGCCGGTGTGAGGGTCTATATGTACAGGGGCTATCTCTATATGTTCTTTCTTATTCTTGTTTTTATGCAGGCTTGTTTGTAATGTGCCTCGAAATAACAGTTGTTATGATCTGGCACTATAAACAAATAATAGTTGAAGTAGAATAGTGCTTGAGTTTGAGCTTCGTTTTGTCATGTTTAGCTTGTTTGTGTTTTATCATTTGTTAAGAAACTGCACTACATGGAAAAGATATTAATAGTTGTGTAAAATAGTTAAAAAAAAAAGAAAATCATTAATTAAAACTAGCGAACAACATGGTTTATTTTGTGATCACAATTCTAGGATGAAGAAAGAGTTCGGCTTGACAAGGAACGACTGGCAGCCCGTCTGGAGGGCCACAAAGAAGGCATTGTGCAGACTGACCAGATCAGGTTTTACAAATCACATTTTTATTACGTCCATACTATGCTATGCAAAGTCCTATAAAAAAGTTTTCCTTACTCTGATTTATCTGATTATTATGGATTTTGTGGGACCTGTGTGATTCCCTCACCATCTTTCCTTTTCAGGTCTCTGTCTGAAGCCATGTCGGTGGAGAAAATCGCTGCAATCAAAGCCAAAATCATGGCTAAAAAACGTTCCACCATCAAAACAGATCTGGATGATGATATAACACTGAAGCAGAGAAGCTTTGTCGATGCAGAGGTGGATGTCACTCGAGACATTGTGAGCAGGGAAAGAGTGTGGAGAACCAGGACTACTATCCTCCAGAGCACTGGCAAGGTAGTTTATCTGATGCAAATATTCTTCTTCTTCTCCTTTTGGCTAACATTCTTCCACCAAGGTATGGACTGACTTTCTCTGCTTCGTCTCCTTTCTTCTGCCTATTGCTTGTGTCTGAACAATCTCTCATGGCAGGTCTCACAATTTCCTTATAAACCTTTCTCTTCACCTTAGCTGAAACTCTTTTATCACAAATCACACTTGACATTTTTCTCCAGTTGTAAGTTTATCTGATGCAAATGATTGGCGTAAATTTGTAGCAGTTGTTTAAAAGGAGATTTGCATATATGGGCTTCAATGTAAACTGGGTGGTTAATTTAGGGTGTACTGCACATCCATTTGGGTATCAATGATTCTTAAATATGTCATCTTCTCAAAAGCTTTGGTTTAAATTCTGTTCATGATATTACATGTTAAGCTGAACAAACCAGACCTCAGTGTTTTTCAAGAAGAAATATAAGGTCCATCCATCTTCCCTGTTGAACCCTAGTAGTTTACACACTAATGACAAAGATCCTCCAGGCCAAAGCTGCGCTTAAGAGACATAGACACGTTGTTACACTTTATGTCCTTTAGGGGGCAGTGTGCAGTCTTGCTTTAAGCAGCAGTCTTAAAACAAGACTGCTGATTTAAGTCAAAATGTCATTGCTTGTGTTTGTAAAAACTATGTCTATGTCTTTATTTTTTATTCAGAACTTCTCCAAAAACATATTTGCCATTCTTCAATCAGTGAAGGCTCGAGAAGAGGGCCGGGCACCAGAGCAAAGACCAGTACAGAGCACAACTCAAGTGGTAATATTAAAGTCTTCACTTTTACTTTATTTTTAATGTCATCTTAGAATTAATTAAAAACCACTTATGACAAAGAGTTTATACTAGCAACAGAATATTTTCTTGGTAGTAGTTTCATATAGTACAATTTTTTTTTCTTTAGCATGGAAGGTTCTTTTAATCCTTGTAAAATGTATTTTACTTGTAGATCTGGATAATGTTGTCTTAATTTATTAAACATTTAAATAAGCTCTCGATCAAACGTCTATATTTTAAGAACATTTATTAATTAGTGCTTAGTGCAATCTTTAGGTTACATGGGGGGGGGGTGTTGAAGGTGCAGGACTTTAGATACTTAGATTCAACTGATCAGAGCAGTGGGATCTGTGGAAGAAAGGAGAAGAATAGAGTACAGGCAGGATGGTGAACAGCTGGCGAAAAGAGTTGGGAGTAATCTATGATATAAGAGTATTAGCTAAGGTGAAGGGCAAAGTTTACAGGACCATTTTGAGACCAGCCATGATGGATAGTTTAGAGACACTTACAATAGGCAGGAGGTGGAGGTGGATGTGTCAAAGATTCTGAGATTCTCTTTAAGAGAGACAAGGATGGGCGGGACCAGGAATTATGTGATTGGAGGGACAACACAGACAGGAAGGTTTGGAGAAAGAGCGTGAGAAGCAAAATTAAGATGGTTTGGACATCTCTAAAAGAAATGGACAAAGCAGTCTGGTTTTAGATTTATGCTGAGCAATTATCCAGCTGGAAACTACCCCGTTTTTGACGTCACTAATTACATGTTCATGGGAGGGACAGTGGATACATTAGTAGTAGAATGATCCTACAAATGGAACATGTAGGAGACGAAGAGGAGATTTATAAATGAACTGAGGGAGGACATGGAGGTAAATGAAGTCGTTGTAGAAGAGATGTGTATATATGAAAAGAAAAATAACAAATGTTTTGCTCTTAACCAATATTTCATGTATGTTTTGGTGAGAAAAAGGTTAACATTTTGCTGCAACATTTAACATTAATGAATCATGTTTTTAAATAATCAAATGGGGTGGATGTTTTGTATCATATTCGTTTGTATTAGGTACTTAATATATATTGTTAATTATTAAGTTTTTATTGATTTTAATGATGGTCTGCTGTGACATTTTTGGGCATATGGTAGAATAGAACATGTCATTTTAAACTTACTACTTTTTGCATTTTCCAGGACCCATCATTGAGAAATAAGCAGCCTGTAACTGCTGCCTACAACAGATATGGCCAGGAAAGATTCAAAGGAAAAGAGGGTAAGTTCTACCGTCTGTATCAGTGCAGTAGTTTATATTCACACCTGATCAGATACACTTCCTAATAATGTATATAAAAAAAACTGTTTTGTATATAAGTTAAGTAAAACACGTAATTCATGATAATATACTTATTATCTATCTACGTGTCACTGTCTGTGATTTATATAGCGCTAAAGTACCAACATTTATTGGGAAAATATCGGTATTAGTTAGCTTCAGCAAGTCACACCAAAATAAATTGTTCAGAAGAATCCAACTAAGCATTGCAATTGATGCACCCGTACTGGCAACACATGATGCTGTAGGCAACACAACCGGGGAGACAAGAAAAGACAAGAACAATATTGCTCCTGACAACAACTTACTCAGTGTTATTTTATAGTTGTTCATGATGAATACAGTGAAAATTAGTTGCTGGCTCTGATGCATTATTTAAATACAAAAATTTTTCTGAAGTATAATCTATCTAGTTACAGTCCAAATTCTTTACTTTATTTACTTTTACTAATCACTTTTTTTATCATTTATTTTTAAAGAAACCGAGGGCTTCAAGATTGATACTATGGGGACCTACCACGGCATGACCCTGAAATCAGTGACGGTAGGACTTGATTGTTTTTATATTCTCTTGCCAAGACATACTGTAGGTATTGCAATTTTTCTTTCTTTTTTTTTTTTTTTTTGTTATGCGTATGTTGAAAGTTAGAGGACCAATGGATGGGTGCATGCATTGTCTGATAGATATACACACTCATAAACGCTCATTAAATGGAAAGTACAATTATCACTGTATAAATATAAAATGCATTTGCTATAGATGTCATTGAGATTAGCAAAGAAGAGGGTCAGAATGTGCAGCATTGAGTTTTTGTAGATTTAGAAAAGGCCTTTAACTGGGTGAGGAATCCAAGTGAGGAATTGTGGTTTTATACGCGGAAGTCAGGAGTGGCAGGGAAGTATGTTAGATTGGTGCAGGATATGTATGAGAATAGTACAGCAGTGGTGAGGTGTGCTGTTGGAAGGACAGAAGACTTTTAAAGTGGTGGTGGAACGGCATGAAGTCGGCCTGAGTCTCTTCTTTTTGCTTTAGTGATGGACAGATTGACAAATGAGGTCAGACAGGAGTCTCTATGAACGATGACCTTTGCAGATGACATTGTGATCTGCAGTGAGAGTAGACAACAACTAGAAGAGAACGTAGAGAGGTGAAGATTTGCAGTGGAGAGAAGAGGAATGTAGGTCAGTTGTAGCTACACAGAGTACGTGTGTGAATGAAAAGGGAAACAGTGGAATGGTGAGGTTACAAGAAGCAGAGGGGAATAAAAGGTGCAAGAGTTTAGATCCTTAGGGTCAAATGTTCTTAGCAGTAAAGACCACGTAGGAGACAGGTTTATAGATGCAGTGAGGGAGGACATATATGTAGTTGAAGTGAAGGTAGAAGATACAGAGGACAGGGTGAGACGGAAAAGATTAACCAGCTGCAGTAATTCCTGAAAAAGGGACAAAAGAGGCCAGAAAAGAATCAAGTGCTATAGATCTCATTACACTTCTAGCATTGTGCAATGACATTTAACTAGGTTTCTTGTCTTTCAATTTGAACCACTTCGCTTTAGTTATATGGCCTTTTTCAATATAACATTATAGCTTTTTTATTGTTCCTGCTTAGCTGAAAGCGCACGTACACAAAGTAGTAATCTGAGAGGTTACATGAACACCATAAAATCAATTCACTTCCTGTTTAACTGGGTCATTTGTTAAGTTCTTTAATAGAGTCAACAATACTGAGTTTCCTCAGGCCATTGTGGTGCTAACTGTATCAGTCTCAGGTCCAATTGAATTCAATATTTGTGATAAAAATATTTAATGAGAACTTGGGAAAAACACAATACCTGTCAACCAATATAAAACATATTCATGTGACACAGTTTTCTGACCTCTGGGGAAAATACTGCATCTCGAAATGCTCATTGTGGCAAATGGTCAACAAACGTATCATAATCAGAACAGCGCAAAATAGTTTTTGCATACCAAAGTTGTAGTTCAAAGGTGTTATGGTAATTTTTCTTGTTTTTTGTTTATAAGTATCTTTTTTTTTCTTACCAGAGAGAGCAGTCTGTCATGGTTTGGTGCCCAATTGCAATTTTGTTTACAGAGACAAACATTAATTAATTCTTTTTTGTTGTTGTTTGGAAAACCAGAGGTAAATGTTCTTGATATTCAATGACAATTAATTTTTTTCTAATCGAAGGGGTTTACAGTAGTGATGCTGCGAAATAAAAATGCCTGGGGTCACTGATCTCATTCCTGTGTTCTTTAAATTAGTGGTCCCCAACCACTGCCCAGGGACAGGTATTTGTCCATGGGTGAATTGGTGCACTTACAAACAACAAAAGAATATTTCATTAGTAAAAGTTCCTCAGCGAATATAACAACAACGATAAACTCAAAATGACGCAGCCATTAATACAAGATTCTAGTGCAAAGTTAGATTCCTTGCCCATGCCCAGTTAATTTGGGATGAATGATTCTAACGGGAGGAAAATATTAAAACACCAGAAATACAATTTTATTAAGGGGTATTCATGTGCTAAATTTAACCGGTCCATGGCGCAAAAAAGGTTGGGGAACACTACTGAAAAAGATAATGTGAACTGCTCTGTTGTAAGATTATTAAATTAAATTTTTATTTCCACGTCGAAGTATTGATCATTGTAAAGTGACTTGGGTACAGTTGCGATAGAAAAGTGCAGTCTCTGGATAGGCTTGTCAATTTTAGCTTTAACTGTGACATCCACAGGCCGCATTTATGTGTCAAACCGTAGAACTGTCAAGAACATGCTCATTCATCGAAAACCAATTGCTAATCAACAAAAGCTCATGGTGCAGTATTTTTTTAAACATTCATGCACGGGTGTTTCAGCTGTCTGAAAAATTCGTGTTAAATTAAATAAAATAAGGGATTTTTGGAAACAGTTTTGAGAGCAACATATCTAAAATATTTAAAAAACAAATACATTTGATTTATTTTATTTATTTGAGAAATAAAACAAATGTATGTGGATTTTCAGTCATCTCATGTCATTCAACCCAAAAATAGTAACTTTGAATGCAACTTGACAAAGTATGTTTCTTGAAGACGTTTCAAAACCTTGTCCTACCTCGTCTTATAGGACTTAACTAGTCTTTTTTTTACATCAACTGGACAATCCTGCTGTAACCACTGGATGTGCATAAGTTTAAAATAATTTGACTCAAAAAGACAATTAATAAGCTTTTTTCTCTTTCATTTAAAGATTTATTTGTGGGATATTCTCCCAAATCAAATTGTAATTCAGCCTCCCCACATACTATTATCAGATTATTGTGTTGCCTCCCAAACCTGTATTTTCTTCTAAGAACTGTTACAAAGTGCACTCTTGTCAATCAAGACAAAATATTCATTGTTTTGTTGCTGGTGGATTTCTTTCATTTGTCAAGGCTCTTGTGTCCAAGTCTTTGACTCATTGCATTTTCATACCACTTAAGCTTTCTTGTTATTTAATGGAAGGCATGTTTTGTGTTTGTTGTTCTGCAGGTGATGCCAATATTTCAGTAGTTCATTGGGGTTAAACCCATGTGATGTTATTAGATGGCTGTACCTGCAACTGGAGTAAGACACTCTCCAGTGGTTGAACAAGAACTCATTTGGTGGTGGTGTAGGTTCAATCTGAAGTTTGGCCAAGCATATTCCTACATACACATCTTCCAGATACAAATAAGGGACAGTTAATGAAACCTGATAGATTTTCATTGCCAATTCTCCAGAGAAAACATAACCCGTGCCAGAGCAAAACGGAGGATACCTTGCATTTGGATATAACTCTTGAGGCATGTACCATTTGCTGTCTTGATTTCGGATAGGGGAAAAGTTCCGCATGTTGCTTCCTGTGAAAAAGTTTTTCTTGGGAGTCAGGTCTGGCCTCAGAACCTTGTAGATGAGATACTCTGTATTGACAAAAACGTCACTGTCTGTTTTCATGACATAGTTGGCATGCGGGCAGAACTTCGCCACCCAATTCATGCCCATCATTGTCTTGACAGTCAAGTTCTTGTAAGTATCCAGAAAGTCCTGCTGAATGATGTCGTGATGCCTCTGGCTCTCCGTGTTAAGTGTTCTTTGTTGTACCAGTCCAAGTTCACCCTCAGTTTTCCCCAACAAGAACAGTCGAATAACTCCTAGATCTTGGAAAAGGCTCTCATTTCCCCAAGTTTCGCGTATGGCATTCCTAGCCTCTATCTTCCGAGCTTCAGTAGTTACCAGTAAAACCAGAAATGGTGGGTTTCGTTTGGCACATTTATCTGGTTCACTGATGATATAAGGGAAGAGTATATTACTTGCACCTCTCGCATTCATTTCCTCCTTTTGGCTGTTGTTTCTTGTCACGTTTTTCTCAAAATCCGAGATGACCACTGGGTGGCCTCTCCACCATGGTATACTTGATAGCCTGGGTTGCCACACTTGGTGAACCAGAAAGACCAACACACCAAACACCGAGAGAGCCTTGACTATATGTACACAGCAGTGGCGGCGTCTCCACTGCATGGTGCTTCAGGCCTACAGTACTCCGACTGGTATGTCAATAAGATGTCTTGTCAGCAGTTGATGATGGAGCTCATGATGCTAGTTCGGAAATTCTAGAAAACAAAATAATACAAATCAACATTAGAATATTCAATTACAGAAACATCAACATGCAACTGTTTTATTCAATTATTTGAAATGGCCAGCACTGCCAAAAAATATTTATCTTCAACTTGAATGTGTATGTGTGTCTCATTTATAAATAACATAATTTGTCCTATATTTAAGTTTCTTCAAAGTAGCCACCCCTCCACGCTAAAGATGAGCATCAAGAGGTTGTCTCCTTAAATGGTTTTCAAGCCGTCTTAAAGCTCATTGCGAGTATTGAAGCTTGTGCTTCAGCAAAGCAAAGAGTGGCTACTTTTAAGAATATAAAATATAGAAACTATTTGAGGTTACTTCACACTATTTCATTTTCAGAAGAATTAATTTCCACATGTGTTTTTTAGTTTAGTTTTTCTTATCTTCAGTGAGAACCCTACAATGTAAATCAACGTAAAAACAATGACTGTGTACAGTATACGTCTTTACAGTCACATTAAATTTGCTTTCAGCCTGGCATGCTAGTATGCTGCCTTCAATATGAAGTAAGGAATATTACTGAATGCACAATACCCCCTTAAAGAACCCCAACAAGACAAAGACTTGTTTGTCAGAGCTCACAGAAGCTCTAAAAAGTCACTTCCTCTTTTGCAGGCATCAACAGAAATAGAAAAATACTGTTTACCAAAAAAGAAGCACTGCATAGAAAGCAGTCAAATAAATTCTGGACATTGTAGATTTGAATGAATAAAAATCTTACGCATCACAGTCCAACTCTCTTCATGGCTTGCTGTCACTGCTGCAGGTGAGGAAAAGGAATGCTAGGGTCCCTGCTGAACACTTCCCGTGAAATTGCAGTCATATCCAGCCTGGTTGCTCATTTATTTGAACGATCAATAACAATTGAGTGACAATAATTTTATAATCTCCACTGGGGCATCTTTATGTGCAAATGTATTTCTTTACCCAATTTCTTAAATCAAGGTATGCATGTCTCCATGCAACAGATCATGTTCTTTCTCAAATCCATTGTTGCAGTCTTTCTGTCCTTGCTGCATAGTCCACGGGGGCTAGATGCTAATGAGCTGCTGTGCTGTTGTTGGTGCCACCGCTACTGAAGGAAAAAAAAGCAGGCAGTTGATCTTTAGCTGCAGTCCTCTCTGCACTGTATAAAGTAAACACAGCAGTACTGCTAGGACCATGTTAATCCAGCGATCCATCTCCTGCGTTCCTTAAAAACTGAATGCCGATGCTCTTCTCCTCCTACGCACCTCTTCCATCTCGTTTACATGCTCACATGTAGTCTCTCTCCTCTCCCCCATGCTTCTCGTGATTCCCGTTTCTTTTTTTTTTTTTTCCGCTTCTTCATTCAGACCACCGTCTTCTTTGTAAGAGGTCTAGAATGCTAAGGATAGCGGGGGTGGAGATAAACAGCAGCCATTGCTGTCTTTGTGTGTTCATTCTGAATGTCAGTTCCAGGTTTTGTGGGCTGGATGTTCATGCACGTCACACAGTCTGTGCTGCTGTTCTGTGTTAAGGGAGGTAGCAACTAGTTTAGGCTAGTGCTCCTAGTGCTTTTCATGTCTCTTTTTAGAGAGTAATAATAATGAACTTGCTTTCTTATGCTGTTCAAAAAAAAAAAAAAAGCTCAATGCACCCCATTTATTCCTGAACCTCCCACTCTGTTTTCCACAGATAAAGATAAGGACACAAACAAATCTTTAGAACCTACAGCATTGCAAGAAATGCAGCTGATTTGTTATTTTTCAATACCATCCAATGTTTGCTTTTTATGAAGTAAATAAAATAATTGATTTAATAAATTCAATTTTTTATGTTTTTTTTTGTGTTATATGTTTGTTTGTTTTTGGTTTTTATTACTGCGTTACTGTTTTAAGTAGAATATTGCAGAATTTTCTCCGTGCTGTAAGGTTGAAAAGAAAATTTTGTGACTGCAGTGTAACATGTGGTTAACTTGCATTTACAAAAACAACTAGTTTTTTTTTTAATAAAATATGTTTAGGGCAAGAGAGCATATATACAGTATATAATGTGGGAAGAGTTCCTCTTGCAGTTCTTTGTCTCATCATCTTTGTAAAAGTAAGTCAACGCTATCTGCAGTTTGGCATTTTTCTGCGGCAAAAGAAGGCTTTTCTGTTATGACACAAGCAAAAAAAAAATACTTACAAAAAATACAATTGTCTCAAGTAAATGGTACAATTAATATAGGCGTTTTCAACTTGTGGCGAGACCTAACCAATTTGGTGTGTTTTGTATGCTTCTCGGATTATGAAACAGTTTGCTTACCCCTGCAGTTCTCTATTTTTTTTTTTTTTTTTGTCATTATTCTATTTGCGGAGAGAAATGTTTTCAATGCTTATCTTTTTTTATTATTCAAAATATTTGAATTATTTTGTCCTTAAACATTCTTTACCAATAGTCTGAGAGTGAAATAAAAAAAAGAGAGAGCAATGGATTCTATTTTATTCATTTTTATGCCTGTGGAGAAATTTGACGTTCACTTCCACTGAAGTCTTCTGTTGCAGCTGCACGTTTCTACCAACGCATGATGTTTAAATGACGAAAACTCAAAATTAAGTGTTCAGAAATAATTATTTAGATATCAATAAAAAATTGAATTACTGGGATTGGACGTTTTTTTTTATAATCTAGCATTTGTTATAGGTAAACTCACAGAGACTGTCTGAGGCTGTTTTGTCTCCACAATGAACAATAGCTCCATGCTGTCATTGCTCCAGGACTCGTGATGATTTGCACTAACTAACAATAAAGGCAACGGTTCACATAGAGTACTTACTCACGATGGCGAGTGCTCAGAGTGAGACAGAGCTTCCTTGTAGCTTTGTGGAAAAGGTGAAAAAGTTGCTTGCTTGTACATAAAAATAATCCTTGCTCAGATAGCTGGTAGATCAGAACCAGTGTATTTGCAGAACTAAATCAAATGTGCCACCCAGTGTAAAAGAAGGATATTATAACACAGATAAAACATGACATTTTTTTGGCTCTCCTGGTGGTAACAATGTCCTGATAAATAGCATCTCTCAGTGGAAAAAAGATAAAACCTTTTGTCAGGAAATGTTAATGCTAAAGAGGTCAATTCCTTGAAATAGAATCTGCTCCAATTTCAACACCTGTCTCTTATCACAAACCTAACACACCATACCCCAGAATGAAATGTAAGAGACTATAATGATATTGCCATTGCTAAGAAATATTTTTCTTTATATAGTTTTTTATTTTTATAAGATTTGCATGTTTATATTGATTCTATTTTGTTAAGGGGAAAACATTATTTTGTGACATTGTTGACATTGCTTTTTTCTTCTGTGCAAGATCATAAAAAAAGGAGCAATCAGCTAGACATCTAGTATGTTTAATCTTACTTCTCATTGTTGTGGTAGACATTCTGTCCTTCCGGCCGTTTTTATTTATGCTGTAATCATGTCATTTATAAGAACTTGTATATTTAGAAGACCTTTATGAATGAGATTTGCACACAGACGGCCTCATTTTGCCTGATTAAAAATCATGCACGAGCTGGTATTTTGCGCAGGAAATTAAAGTTTGTCTACATCTTCACCCTGACATGATTAATATTTAGTGTAAAATTTTAGTGAGTACATTAGCCTTGTTTAAAGGAATGATCTGCACAGAAACTTCATGACTTTGATTTGGTGTGTTTGCAGGAAGGGGCATCTGCTCGAAAAGCTCAGACACCAGCATTGCAGCCAGTTCCTCGTCCAGGTCAGTATTTCACTAACAGTGTTTGCCTTGTAATTTTGTTTTTTAAATTTTTAACACAAAAGTAGTATTAGACTGTATTTGAACCTGCAGTGCTCTAACAGCCACCGAGAAGAAAATCAAGATAAAGCTGCAAATATTGTTTTTGCCCAGTATGTTGTTTATAAATGATTGTAATGCCCTCGTCATCGCCCAAGACCGAGTCATCCTGTGCCGTGTGCCAACTTTGTAGTCATCAAGTTGAACTCCTAAGCTCAGTAGAGTTAGTTCCCTTTAGATGTCGAGGAGAGTTTAACAACTTAAAACTTCATCTGTCTCAATACGATGCTACACTTTACATTTCCACCTAAGTCAGGGGTGTCCACCTTCTGTCTCTTATACACATC
>JAFBJS010013340.1:0-23020 GCA_016785265.1 Paraplagusia blochii
GGTAGAAGACAGGAGACAGAGCTGGAGGTGGAGGAGTTAAGGATGCTGAGGTTCTCTTTAGGAGACACAAGGATGGACAGGATCAGGAATGAGGTAATTAGAGGGACAACACAGACAGGAAGGTTTGGAGGAAAAGCTAGAGAAGACAGATTGAGATGGTTTGGACATGTTCAGAGGAGGGACAGTGGAGACATTGGGAGAAGAATGATCCTGGAGATGGAGCTACCAGGTAGGAGACAAAGAGGAGAAAGATGGATGTTTTGAAGGTCGGACATGGAGGTAGTTGAAGTTAGGGTTGAGGATACAGAGGACGGGGGCAGATGGAAATTGTTGTTTTGCTGAAAAAAGGGACAAGTCAAAAGGAGAAGAAGAAGACACAAAATATTTTCATCTGCACTCAAACCACTGGCATCAGTGGACATATTGGTAGAAGAATGATCCTAGAGATGGAGCTACCAGGTAGGAGACAAAGAGGAGATTGATGGATGCAGTGAGGGAGGACATGGAGGTAGTTGGAGTCAGAGTAGAAGATACAGAGGACAGGGGGAGATGGAAATTGTTGACTCGTTGTGGCAACCCATAAATAAGAGAAATGTATTAATATTTATTATTTTCAGAGAATTATTTACATTTTTTGCAACTCATTTAAATCACATAACATATAACATAGTATATTTTTTTAATTTTTTATCTTTTGTTGGTCTATAAAATCAAAGTCCAAACGCCGTACTGTGTATCCGGGGTCAGTCGTCAGGGTCTGTGGTAAAATTCCCGTTCCCAGACGGCAGCATCAGTAATGCGAGGATTAGATTGTTTAAACACCAGCTTGTCTTGCCGGGCCACTTTGCTGATTAGACAGATTAAAACATGCTTTGTGACGGGGAATTAATTTGCAAGTGAATGGCAGTTAGCAGGCAAACGTACGTACGCGGCAGATGACACCGACGCCCCCTGGAGGGGGAGGGAAGAGGAGGGGTGGTGTATTCCACGGTTAGTTTGGTAGAATTTAGAAATCACACGGACGCTGTTTACTAAATAACAGGCTCTTCCTCAACTCCATTCTGCGCTGCCTTCACTGTCACTTACTTGACTTTCCAGTGTGTTGGAAATAGGTTAGTTCTCTTCCAGTGAGTGAAGCCTCCTGGTATCACCGCCTCACACTGCAGTAATAGACAGACATTTATTATTCATGAGGTGGCGAGTCCCCCAAGTTAATTTTGCCCGGGGCAGTGTTTACTTCTGCTTTGTACTTTGTTTAAAGTCAGTTGTTGACAACTCTCGTACATGTCAAACTATCACCGCTAATAATTGCTTAAGGAGATGGAACTTTTGCAAATGTTGGCTCCACCAGAGGTATATATACTCGCCTCACCCTATGCACAACTTCCTCAGATGAATTTTTGATTCATCTCCTCCTCGCTCTTGACAAAAAAAAAAGAAAAAAAGTCCTCTGTAATTCAAAGCCGTAGCTGTAAGAGGAATAATAAAAAAGAATAATGTAGCGCCCTCTCCATAACATCCTAGATTTCATATCAAATAGGAAACGTCTCTCTCACCCTCTCCTCTCCTCTCTCCCTCGTTTCTTTGTTCCTGCAGCGCTGTTTCAATTCTCTTTTTACATTTTTTTTTTTTGCATATTGACCAAAGATGTGGGGATGACGACTGTCACACTCTGCAGATTGACAGAATCTACCGTCAGAACATCGCAGGCCTTGGGCACTATCTTGGTGGGTCATCCCTGCTCGTTCTCTCCGTCTCCGTGCAGATGGCGGCGCTCTCTCCGTACAAGCAGTCACTTGATTAGTGCCAATTATCCAGACTGTCACTTTCCCCCAGTGAGGGCAGCCCAGGATGTGTCCCGTCCCCCACACTTCCCGTCTAGAGCGGACGTGCGCTAAAAGTCTGCAGTCGTAGCTGTAGGCTGTGGGAATGATTTTTTTTTTTTTCAGATTCGGAGACGAGGGAAATGAAAGAATCGGGAGAAGTGAGTTCTGAGTTTTGACAATGACTTCCGAGACGGTTAGAAGGGGAGTCAGGTCCCCGGGGCTGTCGCTCGGCGGGGAAGTTGTACTCAGCTGTTCGCTCTCTGCAGTACGGAGCCCGGCTGGGAAAGATTAGGAACAACATTCACTGGCTTCACTCCTTCGTCTGTGGATTTTATTCCAGATGAAGAAAAACTAACTCTTGACAAAGGAGTAATTTGTCCAAAGACAACAATTAGAGCTTGTGCAGTGACGGGGTCAGGAGTCTCCAGGGCCGATGGAATCAGTTTAGTCCCAACGTGGAACAGCTGGAGCTAAACCTGAACAAACACTGGAGATAAAGACAGGGTGGAGGTCTGAGAAGAACAGCCTGGAGAAATTAAACAAGGACAAACAGATAAAAACAAAAACACATTTTTATCTTGATTTTTCGAAACTGTAATTTCTACTTCTTTCGGCTTCTCCCTTTTTCAGAGGTTGCAGCAGCGATTTATTTTCTATCTGTTGAATTGCTCCATCACTGCATCCATCAATCTCCTCTTTGTCTCCTACCTGGTAGCTCCATCTCTAGGATCATTCTTCTACCAATGTATCCACTGTCCCTCCTATGAACATGTCCAAACCATCTCAATCTGTCTTGTCCAGCTTCTCCTCCAAACCCTCCTGTCTGCGTTGTCCCTCTAATCACCTCATTCCCGGTCCTGTCCAACTCCCTCACCTTGTCCCTTCCATGTTTGACACTTTTTTCATCTGTCTATAAGTTATGTAGTAACTAATTTAGGCTTTTATATTTACTGTCCCATTACCAACACCATGTCCTGTGGTGAATGTGTTTTCTCACGTCATTGTTTTTGGGTGTTTGAGCAGGTAGAAACTCACAAAAAACAATGTTTATTTTACATTTACAATAAATCTAATGTAACACATATTCCATTACATTACAAAATCATTTTATTTTCATTTGGGAGTCACTTTTATTCAAAGGAAATTAAGGAAAAAGCTACAAGTTACAATGAAAACTAATAGATAAACAAAAACTTAATAAAGTATCAATAAAGTATTAAACAAAATAAATAAAGTAACTCAATAAGTAGGACGTAGAGAGGGTTATTATTAGGGATGTCTGATATTAATATTTCAAATATGATATTAACCGATGTTGCCCAAACACTTAATTACCGATACCGCTATGTACCAATACCGATATATGCAGCTAATTTCCCCTGAATAAGTGTGAGAACAGACTAAAGACATTCTATAAATAACTGTGAACAACATAAACACACTACTTAAATATAAGTTGAAGAAAAACGACACATTTATTTTTTACCATTTTGTCAATATATCGACCATCCCTAGTTATTATATATTTGTTTATTGTAAGTGTTTTATTAAAAAAAACACATTTATTTCATATTTACAATGAATGAAATATATTTATATCATTTCATTGTGTGTCGATTCATGTGTATTTCCATTGTTAATCATCATCATTATTTTGGGTGGTTTTTTTTCGGTAGGTGGGATAGATTTATTTAAATTTTTTTTTTTTTTTTTTGTTTTTATTTCACATTGTTTCAATGGGAAAATGTATTTTTACATCCAAGCAAATTGAGTTACAAGTTCAGTTTAGGAACAAATGATCCCCATATCTCAAGGTATCACTGTGCCTGGAACCGTAAGAGCCTGGAAATCTATCACCAGATTCACAAAAGTAGTATTTTCTTAAAAGAAAAAGAAAAATTACTGAAGTAAAAGTGCAATTTACTATTTAGGCTCTGCTGTGCCACCTTCCTGTCTGTCTCACCCCCCGTCCTCCCCCATCTCTCCTTTTCCTATTTTCTCAACAGCAGTGTCGTGTATTTACTGATCTGTTCTTCGCACTTTCATGTCGTCACTGTGCCTCTTGTACCTTCGTCGATTCAGCGGCACAGAAATGAGACGCGGAGCTCGTCTGAGCAGCAGAGGTTACGCTCGGTATGGATGTCTGCGGGGAAGTAAACACCAATGCAGAGAGCGAGTGAATATTTTGTAGGAGAGAATATTAAATATTCATGGACGAGCCTTATTGTGTATGATGATGTGTCAGGATGTTTGCCAATAAACAACAATATTCCTTGTAGGATTGATCCGATATGAAAAGTTGTTGAGCTAGTTTCCGCTGCGTGCGACGAAGTCTGAAGAATGCACCGTGTCAAAAGAGCTGATACTTACTTTGGGAAATATAAATATTGTATCGTCATACTTTACTCTGGGATTGTAATCTCTGCCATGAGGAAGGAAACTGTACTGTATTTCCTGACCTGGAGAATCGCACAGAAAATAGGAAGTTGTTTGGACGTTAAATCTAGATTGAAGACACTGTGATGGCAGTGGTTTAAGTAGTGGTGAAATACTATAATGTCTTCTTCCTGTTGTCCTTTCAGCTTGTCCCTTTTTTTCAGGGGTTGCCACAGCGAATCAACAATTTCCATCTCCCCCTGTCCTCTGTATCCTCAACTCTAACTCCAACTACCTCCATGTCCTCCCTCACTGCATCCATCAATCCCCTCTTTGTCTTTCCTTTTTGTCTCCTACCTGGTAGCGCCATCTCTAGGATTATTCTTCAGCTACTGCCTCCTGTCTTCTATCCATTCCTAGTGTCTCTAATCCATCCATCATGGCTAACCATCATGGCTAGCCAGCTAAGCGTTCATAGCGATGTCGGTTTTTGATCCTTCGATGTCGGCTCTTCCTATCGTTGTGATTGTGATTGTTGGATTGTTCACCCAACCAAAAGTGAACGTGAGCTAGGGTTAGACCGTTGTGAGACAGGTTAGTTGTATCCTACTGATCAAGTGTCGTCGCAATAACAATAGGATTCAAACTTCCAAAAACATCTCGTCATTCAATCCAATGGGTTTAAACAGACAACAGTCGTGGTATCTTGGAGTCAGAGATTCCTAAAATGTTGTTTCAGAGCCACCACTAAGTGAGGGGGGTAAGTGAGATTAAAAAAAACGTGATCGCGTTTTTGGATTGTGCATTCAATTTCTAGGTCTTAATAACAGTATTTGTAAAGGATCGCTCAAGCTCATACTCTGCTCGCATTTAGTTGAAGTCGTAGGGATGAAGTCGTTAAACATTGTATGAGCTTACGTACGATCTACAGAAAACCTGCCACTAGGTGGCACAAGCCAGTGTTATTTTAGTGCCAGTCCTAAGCGTGGATAAATGGTGAGGGTTGCGTCCGGCGTAAAACTTTGGCCAAATCAAAGATGCAAGACAACAAAATGATTTCCATATCGGACTGGGTTAAAGATGGAAATCGTTGACCCGCTGTGGCAACCTCTGAAAAAGGGGAAAAAGAAAAAAAGCCAAAAATTGAAGAAGAACGTTCTTCATTTCTTGCTTGCGTCTGTAGAACTGTAGAACTGTGCGTCTGAACGTTCTTCAGTTCTTTGCGCAACACTGCCCCCTAGAATTTAGCATATTTTTCGATTCCGACTTGAAGAAGTACCTGTTACTGTCGTCAGCGTCTGCAAATACGAAGGACAGAGATACTCATGGTCGTATCAATATGTCCAAAATGCCACTGGGTTGAACTCTGGTCTTTGTAATTATATGGTCTATTTTTTTTTTTGTTGCTCCTCTAATATGAAGGTTACAGTAAATGTGACACCTCTGTGCAAGTCTAATGGAAATCGATTGGAGCTGGACATGTATCCCGGGTCAATGATGGACAGGGGTTTTCTGGATCAGTAGGACGCTCCACACAAAGAAAATCAAGTGTTTATTCTCTTCACACTGAGGCCCTAACTAAGAGCAGCACACCCCAGTGATCCTGCTCATCACCGGCTCTGGCACGGTGGAGTGTTAAGCCCGGCTTGTCTTCAGGGGGGATTTCTGCTCTCTCTTTCATGGTGGCGCTGCTCCAGCCACCGTCTCCCTGCGGCGCCCCGGGGAATACATCACCACACGGGCAGGACAGCAGGCCAGCACAGGCGTTATAATTGCCGTCTCCTCCCAGAACACACTGTGCACTTTGGAGCACAGTGATTAAATCAAAAAAAAAAAAAACTCTCAGCATCCTAGCTCTTTACCTTGCAGGCAAAACAGCAGGCTCCTCTGGGATGGGGTCATCATGGCCCCCTCAGTGTTCTGTGATCTTTGCATATGGGGGTGGGAGGGATCAGTCTGCTCGCTGTTATGTACAAAACAAAAAGTAGACGCATTAACGGGTATTAAAGCCGAAGGTTCATCTGAATCCTCTCCACGTTCTTCGACGTCCACCTGCGTTAATGGAATATTTGAATAAATATTTGGATTGGCTCAAAAGTAGGCGGTGAGGGATGACAACAATTCGGCGCGGACGGAGAAGTCCAACTTTTAATTAGCGCTAACAGTAAGCACTCTTAGGCGCCCGCCTTTATTAAATTCCTGATTAAATAGAGCAGGCGCGAGCACATGGCCGATCATTAGCGTCCTGATTTAAACATGTCCGCGATCATTAAAATACAGATAATTCACCTGAAGCCATAAAGAAAATTAGACCAAGGTTTTACACAGAGTTATCGTCCTTGGACAACCTGCACATACACTCACACCGCACCATTATCACTTGGGTTAATGGCTTTGTTAATTTGAGGACATTAACAACTGCTCAGCTGTCCCCAATGAATGTGTCATACAAGGCAGGCCTTGTATTGTTAAATGGCCTGCTAAGTAGATTGATTCCTCGGTTGCAAAGCAAGGCGTCGGTGTCGGCGCGAGGGTTAATTAAACATTTACTCACAAACACCCAACAATCTATTGTGCTCCTTTAATTAATGACACGTCCGTGCAATTTTAATCAGGACTTTTCCTTAAAAGCATATGTTTCCCCGCTATGTCTTAATTGGCGCCGCGCTGCTCTTTTTTTCTGCCTCGCCCCTGTTTTTAAAAGGGGTTACTGGGACCGTTGAGCTCCCAGCACTTACCATAACAGGGACGCAGCAGCTCCTCGGCTGCACGGGGAGTCGCTGAGGCACCTACACCTCCACCTCCACCTTCTTTCATCTCGGAACTTTGCACAGGCTGAGGAAGCAGCCGTTCCTAATCAGCCCGTTCTCCCCGGCGCCCTCTCCTCCTTCTCCGTGCTGCCTGGCACCACCTCGCAGCTCTTTTCGGCGCACACACACAAATGCAAGAGTACACATTTGTACATGAAAACACACACACGTACAGTCCACCACGGAGACTTCCTCACAGGCTCGGATGAACAAATGTGGAAGTTGAGCGCCGCACCTCCGCCGAAAAAGACATTTCTTTTTCCTTCTTGTTCAAAAAAAAAAAAAAAAAAAGTCCCGGAGTCGTGGGGATCGGAGGGAAAAGTTCTCGCGTTTTATTATTTTCAAAGAAACTCGACATTTGTGTGCAGGGAGAGGGATTTGGGCCAGAGGCATTGATGGTTTCTATCTTTCATGTATCCTCTGCTGACACGAAAGAGAGCTGACAGGAGAGCAACCGGGGAACAATCAATCACCTTTCTTTTTTAACTTTCTTTTTGGCCCACATAATTTGTTAGCACTGTTATTTGTGTGTGTGTGTGTGTGTGTGCGCGCGCTTGTTTGCTAGGTGTCTGAATGATGGAGCGTAACACACTCCTGCACTGCAGCAACAGTGAACTATGATGAATTCCAATCATCACTTCCGATGCCAGGCCTCATTAGCTACAGATGTGTTTGCTTACAGCTTTGCCTAAATACCTCATGTACAAGATGCATGTTGTTTTTCTCTCTCCCCTTTAAGTTCCCTCTTCTCTCTCTCTTTGTCTCTCTGTCTCTCTCTCCGTGTCTCACACACTCAATGGCAGAGCCCTTCATAGACTTGCCAACCTGCACGGGCCCTGGGTAAGATTCCTTCAGGGCAGTGTGTATCCACAACAGTGTCTCTCCCTCAGACATGTGGCATGGGTAAACAACACAGTTAAGCCTAAAACAATGTGCGTCCCCGATGACTGCAATTATTTATGAAATCAAACATAATTCCGCTCCTTGCCAAGTGGGACAGCTCTCCAGATCACTCATCAAATCTCAGATGCCTGTGAAAATCTCAGCGAGCGCCGCTTCTCCTTCTCCTTCCTTCGCCTGACGAGTCTCGTCCTCGGTGCTATCTGGACCATCACCCCGATGATAATCAATACTCTTACGCTTGCATTAGACGTTGTCTCCATTTACCGCTGCGGGCCAAATGGGACATGTGTAAACTATGCTAATTCGAGGGCCTGCCTCCCCCGGGTCGCCTTTGTGGATGATCGGCGAGCGTCTTAAGCCGCGGCGATGGCTAAATTATTCAACTTGAGGTGTTATTGCACTAGAGTGGAAGAGCAGGAATGCCAGTGTCGGGGCAGTATGCGTGCTTTCCAGACATTAGCCTCCAGTAAGCAGCTGATGCAGATGGAAAGCTCACTTTGTCATCCGCTTTCTCAACAGCACATGAGAAAAGCAATTAACTAACCGTGCAGGGCCCGAAGAGACGAGCTCATTTCATTTCCAAAAGCCAAATTAGAGAGGTGGACTGAGGGACAGGGTCGTTCATCAACCAGGTTTGCGTCTTCATCTCGCACTCTGCAGACTTTAAAGAGTCTCAGGACTTTAACTCTGCGGACCTTTAACACAGCTGCTCAGACAGATGCAGGTGGAGACAAGCTTCTGTCACCCAGGAACGTTCTCCAGTGTTAAGGTCACTCACCCTCAGTGTCTCACTGTCAGACGCGGTGGTGTAACAGTGTGTTTACACCGTATTTTTACTTGTAAGTACAAGCAGCGCGCCTGTTGGTTGCAGCAGCAGCTGAAACAAGCGTCAGAAACACAAACAACTGTGAGAAAAACACACAACTGATGACAACCGAGGTTAAAGGTGTCAAAATATGTAGACCAAGGGTCGATTAAAAAAAAGTTGTGGGACATACAATAGTGACCATCATGATTGCACCAATTTGGGATCTCATTGTAAGTGTGCAAAAATCACAGGGACAGAACCATTTTGACACTTTTTGGACTAGTTTTGTTTTTTGGAACGCACCCTGAAGGCACCATCGGTGGACCATGGGGGCTACCAGGTGCCCCCAAGTCCAAAATTAAATACAACAAAGTGCCAGAAGACTGTATACAACACAAAACATCATATAGAACACTGAAATAACATTATTCACTCATAATTACATTTCTATTGTTTACATGCACAAAAAGACAACATCAAAATTATCCAAGTGCATGTCCAAAACTATCAAGAACAGCCGAGCCCATTGGTTCTCAAAATAGAGGGCGGGGCACTCATAGAGTCTGTAGAATTGTTGCAAGGTGAGTCATAACCTGGCTCATTATTATAGATGTTTTTGATATTTACCACTGCAAGAAAACATAAGTATTCAAGATGTAGTAACTATACTGTAGAACTATAAGAACTATAGTAACTATAAGAACTATACTAAAAACTATACTAGTTAACTAGAACTACACTAAAATGTTGTTGACAAATATTTTAAAGTCTTTAAAGTAACTAACGCAAGTTCATATGTGACAGTGAATGCAGCATTATAATATCAGTAGTTTTTATTTTTATATATTAAACTTAAATTATTTATTTTGTCTAATTTTATTTTATTTTTTTACTAGATTTTGCAAAATAAAATCACCCGTACCTGCCATCTTGGTTGGTCGACCATATCTTCAATATCATCAATTTAAAAGTGTTTACACTTCAGTTTATCTGCCAGACTCGATGTTAAATGTCCGTTGTGTTACGTTGCAACAATTAAAAATAAAACAATTATTATGATAACGCCTAATAATTTGGCAGAGATTAATCACGGCACGGCAGAAGCGCTAATGCAACGCTGCAGGATTTCCGCGGCCCGACGCCGTAAAGCAACACTCCACGGTTTTCCAGCATATAGATCCCAGCCCCATAAATCACACGCGGAAGATAAATACGGGAGGGCGACTAAATTAAATGGTACTTAGCCTTGTGAGGTGCACTGTAACAGATCTTGGGGAGGAGAAACAAGGATGCGTTGCATCCTCCCTTCTCCAGCCAGCGGTTGTAACCCTCAATGATCTCCCTTAACACCCAGGAAACCAAAGATCATTACAGGACCTGGTGGAAACGCATCTCATTAGGTGCCTGCGTGGTTCTCCCATCACTTCAGTCTGCCCTCCATGGGAATATAGAAAGAGGGCTTTGTCTGCCGCGTCCCACAGCTCTTGTCAAAATCTTCTTAATTATGATTAATTACACAGCCGTAAAGATTCCCGGTATACAAATACTACAACGCACTCGCTAAACACTACATTATTCATTAATTACAGCGCTGTTTGCCGTGAGATATAAATAATAAACAGGAAAATCTCGCCGTTAATGTACGGTTGGTCACAGAGAATGGGGATTTTTGTAAAAATATTTTCTCCCACAACACAAAAACATATCTGTTTCTATCTAAAGGATGTGCCCTAGCTGCGGGCTGCCCTCCTCTGCGTACTGGAGCTTTTCCCTCAGTGGGCCCGGGTTGTTATGGATGCTGTTTATGGTGCTGTTATGACAAGTGTGAAGGGCAGTCATGGTGAAAGATGTATCGCTCGCTTATCTGCTCGGTGTCTGAATATGTTAAGGGATTGTAAATGACCCTGCATCGGCACACAGAGCATGGCAGCCGCCTGGCAAAAACCTCTTTTTGTCTCTTTTATTCTTTACGATAACTTTTTCTTTTTCCTCCCCTTCCCTCTCTCTCTCTCTCACCGTCTGACAAACACCTGCTCCTGAATCTGAACGTCTGGATTGTTCATGTGTACGGCGGTGCCGGGGTTGTTCTCGTCACATCAAATTATTTTCTGTTTTGTCAAAATACCAACTGGTGATAGAAGTTCCTGGGAAGTTTGCAGAAAGTGGTGGAAGGGAAACAGCGTAACTGCGGGTAAAACGACGGGAAAGAGTGACAAGAGAGCGACTAATGATAAGGTTTATAAGTTTTGATAGTTTTTACGGCCCTTTTTTGCTGGAGCTCAGGCACATCATCGCCGAGACGTGCTCTTGAACTGCACAGAGGAACAATGTGCCTTTGAGACACACTCGCTGCACCCAGGCAGCCTCGTCCTTCCGCCTCTTGCGGCGTATGCTTTATAGCCGACGATAAACCATTTTAGTGCAAAATAAATTGGGATCGTATTGAAATGCTGGTGCTATATATGTCATGGAAGACATACAGTTATTTTTTAGCAAAGCTGGAGCGTAGTTTATCATCATGTGAGTGCTGCGATGGGTCTGTTCCACATCATTGGCTCCTCTTGCTTAGTTAGATTGTGAAGGTCAGAGTTCTCAAGCCTTTTATGGCTGTTTAACTTTGGAGAATTATCACATGGGCAGGACTGGGCTGATATATGCAACACAGTCGTACCTCCGCATTGGATTTTTCTTTCTTTTTTTTTTTTTTTTTTTTTTTTTTACATCTAGCCTTTTAGTTAAAGGATCCAAAGCCATTATTTGAAGCCAACTGTCGGACTAAGTGGATACAGACATGACCCACCACTGAAACATTTGCACATATCTCTATGCCAGAAAACGTAAAAGTAAAATCGATATTTTAACCGGAAATGTTGGGTCTCTAAGAGGTTTATTTTTTAAATACGTCCAACTTATTGTATTTTCACAACCATAAGGCGCAGCGTACTAAAAGGCGCAGTACTATATTTAACACACACATTGAGGCGCACCTGATCATAGGGCGCGGGTTTTATATACGATCCACGCTTCCCCCTTTAAAGTTCTCATGGTTTCCTCTACTACGTCCGCCTTACAACAACAACACACACACAAGCATACAAGTGTGCGTATTTTACAATAGAGCGGGAGCAAAACAATGCTCACACTTCCCCCTTTAAGGTTCTCATGGTGTCCTCTACTACGTCCACCTAACAACAACAACACACAAAGGGCGCGTCGCACATTTTGAAGAAAATCTTGTGCTTTTATGTGCGGCTTATAATCGTGAAAATACGATATACGAAGAAGAGTCGAACATCTTGCTCTGTGTTTGGGAGTTTGCAACAAATTCCATGTCTCTTTAAAGGTTTTTTTTAAAGGTATTTCGATGTTTTTTCGGAACCATAATTTTTCTTTAAATACACGTAATTATACCTCTGTATAACATGCGATTGTTTTGACCTTAACTTTGATTAATACAGAAAAAAAAAACTCTTGCTTTTGCTGAGATTCAAAGTGCTCCAAATATAATTAGCAGCCTGTGTAAATGAGGATGGCAAAGGCTCATCATACAGTCAGGAAATTACCATAAGAAAGAACCGAAAAGTTGTCCAAGTGGAAGCTTGAGGGGAGACGCCGTCCCCCCTCCCTGAAACAGCAAGGTGACATTTTGCTTCCAACTGTTAATTGATGTTCTGCTGATTAAAGCATACTTAATGCTCAGGACCAGAGGGGCTGTGTTTCTGTGGGCCATCGCTTTGCCAAGGGTTGCAGCAGAATTACATGGAAGCGACTGAACCTCCTTTTTTTTTTTTTTTCTTTTGTCTTACATCAAAGATCCATTTTCTCTGGGTAAATAATAATAAAAATGTCTTCTTGGGCTTCAGAGAGTTGAATAATTAGGGTTGAACACGTGACTCTGACTTAGCGTATGTGTGATATTGTGCACAAAGGTGGTGTTTTGCAGAACATATGATGAAATCGGAAAAAATAACCCAATGTTGTTTAATGTGGCACATTTTTTTAAAATATATATTTTTACAAAAAAATCTGCTCAAGAAAAGATTTTATTTTTCAGATTTTTTTTTCTCTATCTATCTATCTATCCATCTATCCATCTATCCATCTATCCATCCATCCATCCATCCATCCATCCATCCCTTCCTCCACCCACCCTCCCTCCCAATCTATCCGAATCTCATGCACATTTAGTGGAATCAGGCATTAAAATGAACCAGTAAATTGAAGAAAACTCCAAAAGGTGGTCTGATCATTTTGATGATCGATTATTAGGTTTATTTACTTCTTTATATATATATATAGGTATTGGGAGCTCAAACTGTGTTTATAGCACCCCCTGTAGGGATGGAGAGGAATCTACGTCATGTTTTTCCTTACAGGTTTATATCTAAAATTCTTGAATCTCCACTTAACAATTCAACATCTATTGTATTGTGCAGTGAATGATCTAAGTTCACTTATAAACAACCTTTGTGATGAATCACGGCATCACATTTGTTAGAACAAATAGACTAATAACTCAATTCTGCAGCATAACTTATTTATGGAAGTGTGCAATTGATGAAATGCCAGGAAGGAGTAATCTTTTAAAGCACCTCTTACAAAAACCTCTTTGTCAGAATAATCAACACAATCTGCATAATTTACATTACTTACTTAGATGTGTGTACAGCCTGAGCTTAAAGTAAAGAAGTTTGTTTTCTGCTGTTTGTGCCTATTAGCCACAAATTAATTAATCCACCATCCGGCTCCCAATTAAGCCACGAGCGATATTAATGCGGCGCTCATTTCCCAGAATGCTCAGGAAGCGCGGAGGAAGCGAAGCAGCCTTATTTTCACAAAAACAATCACATTTTGTTGTAACAGTCAGTGTTTGGAGTTTGTCGGCGATAAACACAGAAAAGAAAGCGCGAAAGAGAGAAAGAGCAGGGACAAGGTTTAAGGGGATCCACTCAGGTTGATTCATTTTCTGCCACCAGGGGGGGACGTGCTCCTCGTAGGTCTCACCATGGGCGGCAATAATGTGCGGCAATAAAGCAGTGATGAGGCGCCTGAGTGAATCCTTATGAAGAGCCCCCTGTGTGAAAGATTCACTCTTACAACTTTGTTGTCGTCTTATTCAAAAAAAAAAAAAAAAACGCTGCGGCTCCAGTTTATAGCCCATGTATAACGACACATCCAATAATATAATTACCGCTGCCTGCGACTGGAGTGTTCATTCATCTGGGTGGAGGTGGTGGGGGGGGTCTTCCTCGGGCCTTTCACATTCCTCTATCCATCAGTGATGTGAAAAACGTCAGCTCCTCCATTTAATATTGTTTGTTTTGTTGTTTGTCAACACAACGGAGGAGATGTGCTTTTCTAAAGCTCAGTGTTAAAGAGGCACCCCCGAGAAGAATACACACAGCGTTGCCATGGCGCCCATTCATGTGCAAATGTTTTCATTTAAATATTTTTAAGAGGATCAGCTCAGATTACGCCAAAGTTTGACAGAGATAATTCGGTGGCTTGTGTAGCAGCTTTGTTTGCGGAGACCATCATTCAGGGCACGTCAGACCACCTTCACAAGCCTTCATTGGCTTTTTAATGAAGTTTACTTTGAGAAATACGCCTGTCTCTTCACGCCCGCCGATATTGGGGGGAAATCTGCACGGACTACATTGTCAGGGAGGTTTTGTCAGAGTTTATATTTTCAGCCCGGGACCGCGGTGAGGGTCTGCGCCATTGTGCCGTGGCTCTGTACTGTATCTACAAAAGATTTGTTGCCGGGGAAGATTAGCAGTTAACAAGTGCACTAATGCAGTGAAAACTCGCCATCCAGCTGGTAGCATCCAGCGGATATACTTGGCTCTTTTTTCTTGCATTATAAATAAATGCACCACGGAGACCCCCCAGTATTTGGGACAGGAGAGAGGAGCTTAAATATTTATGCCTAAGCCTCTGGAGGCCCACTATTAGTAGTAAAATGTTTTACTTTCTGGGCCTGTCACTCTGCTCCGGCTCCTATTAACAACAGGCCTGACAGAGACCTTTGGGTCAAACACTTTGAGGCAACAAAAGACCCTAATGAAATCACTCAGTGAGACCCAAATTACTTCTGTGTCATTGCTGAACAATATTTTCTCCCCGCAGCATTCCTCCCTCTGTTAGCGCCGTGACCCCGTCCACTGCGTATGGAAAGGATTGTTTGTCTATAACACTGGGGGATGGAGATGAGGAGAAGTTCATGGACAATGTTCCTGGCAATGTTCGTCGGCGCACAAGCGGCCGGGCTCCACTCCCTCTGTTTTGTTGTGCTTTGTGAAAAAAGTTGATAAAAACGGGTTGTAAATGGAGATCGGCAGTTGGAGATCAACACGTTGGGGTGGAGCAGTGAAGCGGGAAATCCAAATATACAAGACCTCAAAGAAAACTAGCCAAAGCGGAGGAAAGAGAAAGAGGCTTGTTCAGTCTGTCCGCTCGGCTACAGGCGTCGCATTCTGATTCAGCCGCTGACGTTGGAACCTGACGCGGCGCGTTCGCCTCATCGCTGCTATTCCTGGCCGGCCTACAGTCATGTCTTAATGTGAGACACTTCATTAAATGTGCAAATTAGCGCCGTGTCTGTGTAGCGTATAAATACGCTGAGAATTAATGTCTTAAATCTATATTTGATTGACTTTTTATGAACTGAATTATCAAACATCCGCGGTGCGTTCACATTAACCGGCAGCCTTTAAAGAAGACTGACAGTCGAAGCTAGCTTTCCCCACAAAGCCTAATATTAAGACTGGCACGGCGGGATGAGCCGCAAACAGCATCAGAAAAGTCTGGAGAGGAAAGAACAGGCAGGGAAGCTTCAAATCCCCTCTCCAACCTAAGTGGGTGGTCCTTTCACTGTGGGTTACTGTGCAGTCGCCAGGCATTTGTACTGATTTTTTTTTTTTTTTTTTTCCTCCTGTGTTGGAGGACTGGCTCTCCAGACGCAACATTCACCTCCTCGGGCCTTATACATCCACAGAATTAGATTCATGCTACACTGACTTTATTTAAGCTGAGAATCCTGGCAGAGGCAGCGGTAAATGACAGCCAGTTCTGGGGGTCTTTTACTTTGGATTAAAGGATGATTCAGGAGGAGAGGAAAGCAGAATGGGAGAAAGAAAGAAAGAATCCACTGGGGGAGAAAGAAGTCTATAGTTTATCTGGGAAAAAAAAAAAAAAAAAGAGGAAAAGTAAGCCGGACCAGCCGAGGCTGCCAAGAAGTATTGAACTCTGAGGCGTTTTGTGGAGATTGACGGAGGAATATGCTGATGCGTCACCTTTTCTACACACACAAAAAGGCTGTTTATGGAGTTTAATAATAAATTCCCTGATGCCTGACCAATAAATATTGAACTATAGGTGCATATTGTTGCATTTTCTACAATAAAATAGAAAAATCTTTATCACTGCTGACCTGAATTTATTCATTAATAGATTATTTTACACAATATTTGCATTTTCTGAACGTCCCTCAGGGAAAAATATGTCTCTGAAGAACAAATGTTCAAAAACATCCCACAAAATGTTAATATTACTAATATATTATCTTTTATTTCAACACTGCATGACAAAATTACCCAGTACTTATGTCTCTAGAACAGACCTGAGCAAACTAAGGCTCGAGGCCCGGATGCGGCACGTTTGTCATCTCAATCCGGTCCACCCAACTTTTCCAAAATATAGTTTTATGCATTTTATTCAATACTTTACTCATCATTTATCTTAGTTCACGCAAACACTCACAGTCTTTCTGATCCTGGTCTGGCCCATGATGCAAGTTTTAGTACCACCTGTGGTCCGTGAGACAAAATAATTGCCCAAGCCTGGTCTAGAAGGACAACGTGTCTCAACAATAAAAAAATGTCTCCAAAAGAAATCACCATAAAGATGGGGTGTCTCCACCATCGTTAGAATTAATCATCACCTAGTATGACCATAGCATGAATACTAGGGGTGTGACGATTCACTCACATAACGATCCGATTCATATCTCGATTCACAGGCTACGAGCTGATTCAGGAACGATTCATAAAAAAAATATTAAACAATCGATCCAGTTCGATCCAAACTGATCCAAAGCGATTAATTTGCACACCCCTAATGAACACATATACCACTATAAACTAACTTTTCTCATTTTTTTCTAATTCACTTCCAACCCTGTGGTTTCTCCTTCAAAACGCAAATAGATCCTAACATTTCCTATTTGGTTTCACCGCCATTGGAGCAATCTTATGGTAGTTTTGTCCTGGATTTTTGGGTTAATGAGAATGACAAATAGTGATTTAGATTTCAGCGCCACATTTTCAAGAACCACCCAGACTGAGAGGGAGAACCAGGCCGAGGAGTGTTTAAGCGTTTAGGTTGGCCCCACAGGTCATACATTTGAATGATTTCAAAGGGAACTCCAATTAAAAGCAACAAACACGTCTTTTGAATGCGGACGGACACAATTAAAAGTGCTTCATGAGTGTATTAGAGGAATAAGTTGTGAATTAGCACTTTGAATACACAATGCTGTTTTCACTCCCGGAGCCTTTCAGCCGGTGGAGCAGCGGAGGGAAGGAGGTCTTTTTTGAAGTCACTCACTTCTCTTTCTCTTTCTCTTCCTCGCAGCCAAAGGAGATTGAGTCAGCCTAATCTGCTCCTTGTACATTTGAATGTCCTCTGCAAAGAGCTCATCCCGGTCGCCTGATAAAGGCCCAGGTGCAGAGACAGTGGCCGTGCCTAACTTTGTCTCTGTGGGGGCTGTAAATCACGGCGGGGGACCCCGCCCTTTGAAGATACAAGCTCGCTTTCCCTGCTGATTTGTGGCCAGAAGGGCAGGTCCTTTTCCCCGGGTCCTGTGCAACACTGTGGTCAAACGCACTGGGATTTGTCAGTAGAAACCGCAGACTCATAACTCTTACATATGCTCCGGGACCCGCTGCAAGACGCAGGAGCCGCGCCAGTCAAGGGTCAAGTGGATGGGGACCGGGCGGACTCTCTGGGGATTGAGTCCCAGCTGGAAAATGGAGTGCAAACAATAATGTTTACTTTCCTCTTAAAAGAAACATCAATATTGACTTTTTATGAAGTTCCAAAAGCAGGTGGTGAGAACTCCGGCCCCCGGGAGACGTGTCAAAATATGAGTCATCAATCTTTTTTTTTTTTCCCGAAAATGAATCCAAACCCAAAAGTGTGACTCAGACGAAACCTTTAAACTTCATAACCAAACAGGAACTGTATTTACCGAGGGAACTTAAAACCCACCCATTGCTGTAGGGCCGCGGCGCGGTGTCAATCACTTTTGTGTTTCACACAAAAATCTCCTCTCCATAGCGGTAAACTGTAACGACGGGTTGCCATGACAGAGGCCGTAAAAAAGTAATAAATATATGACTTTTAAAACTTGTAAAATCAGGACTTTTATGTACTTTGCTTAGTGGAAGAGTCCAACTAAAAGACCTTCACTTTTTTTTTTTTTTTTTTTTTTTAGCATTTTTGTGCTTTACAATGAGGCCCTCATCATCATGACAACAACGGCAGTACAATCCCCACAAACACACACACAATTGTCCACTACAGTGGCATCTAATGATGCCAGAGAAAAGAAATTAGCCATCCATTGCACGCTCCCTTTGACGGAGTCATTGAGGTGGCCGTAGCAGAGCCCAGTGAAGCTCACCGAGACACGCAGGCTCGCATTCCTCTGTTTGTTATTTAGATTCTTATTTACACTTGTTGTCATTGACAGGCTGGAGGCACAGCAGTGGCTTCCTCTTTGGGCCGGCCAACAAAGAGCTCTAGGGAGCAGCCCAGCCAGGCACTTAGCCCGGCCCTGCCCCACCGAGTCAAGGAGAGGAGGGGAAAGTTTACTGCGCCTGAGCGTTAAGATTCACTCGGCTCACACCTTACTTACAGGTTGATAGTCAAACGATGGCCCGGGGGCCGGATGTGGCCCGCTTAATATGGCCCCCGTGGACCAGGGGTCACGTCAGGGACACTGAGAAATACAAAGAGCTTCTTGTTTGATGCAGACTTACCAAACAATGTGTTGATTTAAAATCTGGGACATACAATAGTGACCCACTATCATGGTTGCACCCTTTTGAATATCATTGTCAGTGTAACCACTGCTCAAAAAGCCCAGGAACTGAACCATTTGGACCCTTTTGGGACTAGATATGTTTTTTTTTTTGGAACAAACCTCTAGGGGCACCTTAGGTAAACCATGTGGACTACCAGGTGTCCATCAGCCACCAGGTTGGAGACAGCTGCACTAGACTTGAGGAGTTACTTTATTAAATTCTATAATGTTAAGGAAATGCAGTTGGCTCCACACGGTGTCAGGTTCTTATCCCACAAATGCCACGATGCCACTGAGGTGCTTTGAGCATAGCAGCGTCACAATACACATACTGTTACTTCCAAGGCTCATAGTATGGTGCAATGTGATTTGAGTGACAGTGGTGGAGACTGCTTGCCCTGCGCTCTAGTTATGGATAAGAAGATGAAGAAGAATTAATAAATATTGTCATTTTACTTCTGCCTTAATCTGCAATCGCCTAATTCCCCATTAGATGGCGTATATACGTATGAGCTTTTAGGAATGACTACGAATTTCATTTGTCTTAAATCACTGAAATGTGCTGCCTATGTGCTTCTGACGTAGCCTCTACGTCAACTTTTAGAACCCAATGTTGCCCACGAGTCAAAAGTTTCCCTATGTTAGCCTAAGAGCTAAGTAGGTTATTTCTGTTTTTCTTTTTTTTAACCTATCGTCACCATAAATTCATAGGATAGCTCACATTCCTCTTGTGTGATAATTGAAATATACAACCATGTGGGTAAAATACAGAGCAATGAAGTTGCAACTAACAGGCAATTGCCCTCGGCTAACTGCCTCGTGGCTTTCAGGTGCGTTTCATTTGTACTTCTTGAGTAATTTACCACCGTCACGCCCCGGAAGTGGCAAAAACACTACCTCCTCAGGTCGTGATCCGTGCTCAGTCAGCTGGTAGGAACTGAGGGTAGTCCGAGGTCAGGGCCGAGGAGGACGGTGTTGTCGGCAACCATAAAATTTACAAAGGAATGTTGGTGGTTGGGATACTTTTTATACAAATGGATCCCAAGTTTTCTCTTGAATTTTGTTCAATTTTGTTGTGTGTTGCTTTGTTGCGCGACACACAACAAAGCGGCACAACTACAGGAATGAATAACAGTCATTATCCCCTCATGTAGCTTCACTTATTGGTTCAAAGCGATGAAAGATGGGTGCGGCCAACGGTTCCCGTTCATTTGTGGTTCTTAAAGTGCTGCCTTGGCTCTTTCATCATATTTCATGATTTTGAGCTTTTGTTAATGAATTTAATGACGGGCTGCTTTCTAAAAACACCAACACAAATTCTTAGAAGCATCAACAGTTTGACTTGGCCAGACAGGCTTCTGAATTTAGAATCAGACGTTCTTAATTGATAAAATGGGTGACTATTAGTGATGGATGAGACTTAATTCCTATAATTTCATGTGATAATAATAACTTTGTTTGTTTGTTTTTAATACAGAGGCCTGGTGTGATTTGTTTTCATATTAAACCAACTCAACCGACTCAACTTCTTAACATCTTCATCATGAGAATGAACATTACCTTAGTTTATGGGGCAAAGATTTCTATAGCATTTTTTTTTTTGCAAGGACTGGGTTGCGACCCTTATGTGGGTGGCAAGAGATTTTTGGGGTTTAGTCTCATGTTCTGTATTCTAGGATATCTCTTTAATCTTTGCTGGTCCAGTTACTGTTGTCAAGGATTTGGTCAGTGACCCTCGAATGGTGTTTGTTGATTGGATGGCGATGGTTTGATTTTTATTTTTGCTCTCATTATTGCCCGACCCCAAAAAAAAAATTCTGGGAAACGCTGTTTTAGGGGATTTGATCACACAGATTTACTGCCCTCTTCTGGTCGGTGGTCATGTGACAGGATTGGACCAAGTTCAGTTTTATATAAATATGGTATTACAGTTGATCAGTTTTGATACTTTAGAGAGCAATCAATGTACCGTCGAGAGTCGTGAAAGTAACTTACCGATGCTATGGAATCGTTATTACCGCTAGTAAACATAAAAATCGGAATTTCAGATCCCCTATTAATTTTGATGTAATGACAACATCTCCCAGATGTACTCCGCTGTTGCCAGACATGGGTTGGAATTGGTTTTCCCTGCCAGAATTAGGGACTAGATGTTTTACGGGTTTGACAGATTCTGGTCGGTCCAGATTGATCTCTTTACAAATTGGATCTACGCTGCTGCCACAATGTGTCCAATGCCATAGGTCAGGCATGGGCAAACTTTTTGAATTGTGGGCCACAACTGGTCCTAAAACTGGACATGAGGTCAACGTTGGAAGCAGATGTAAGAGTTGTTTGTGTGAACTAAAATGAATGAGAGTCTGCAGTGGTGGCCTAGTGGTTAAGGAAGTAAACCTGGGTCTGCCGGGCTTCAGGTTAGAATCCACAATGTGGTTTTGTTGGCGCTAGCTGCCACTGCGACCAGGCAACAGGCAAACAGGAGAAGACGAAGGAATGAAAATAAATGATATAAATGTCATGCATAAAGGTTGAAATGTGCAAAAAAAAAACCATAATATCCCCGTTCTATTGGACCAAAACTGGACCACTGGCCTTAGTTTGAGGTCATGATAGAGCATTGCATCATGCAAAAAGCGCCCAGTCTCCCTAGACTCTCAATGTCATTAAAGTGCATGATCGACATGCACAAAAATCACAATTTAGAAATGTTGACATCCCAGCCGTGTATGGGGGTGTGCACCCATTGTAAGTTGTTTGGTAACTTCCTGAGAGGACGGCCGTGCGCTCAGAGGTATCAGCAGCTGTGAGCTACGTGCCTCTGATCCAGGCAGCTATTGACTTCCTGAGATTTGAATTAATTACTTGCTTCACAAGAGAAACTGGATTGCCGTGGAACCCCCTCAGAAGTCCACTCATTCTTAGGAAACTGCCCCATGGACTTGCAGATGGTTTCACTGAGATGTGCTTTCCCATAGAGAACAATTACACAGGGGATTGTGGCGCTGGTATAAACCTGGAGCACACAGTCTCCATTCTGAACATTTCAAAACAGCCATAGGGGAGGTTTGTGACTTAACATAAATTAGACCACCAGGGAATGGGAGATCTGAAGTGGCGGAAGGGCAGTATTGCAGATAAATGCACTGCGCTGAAGGCTCCTGTGACGGAGAAGACACTAAAAAAAATATATAGCGTGACCCTGGAATCAGATTTAAAAAAAACTCCAGCGAATGTTTGTCAGACTTAATCATTGTGCTTAGATCCAAAGCTTATTTTAACAGCAATCTTTAAACCCCTTTGTGTCTGACCGGGGACGATGACGACAACAATGACGAGAGCAATTACCGACGTGAAAAAACAATCAGTGTTGATACTCCTCGGCCCTGTGTGCCGGCGTAAAGGGGATTAAGCTGCGGCCGCGTTTGTATGCTTCTTTCTTTCAATTGGCTCAGCGCCTCATGTTTGGTCTTGTTAGCACCAGCGGCTCTGTTTCCCAGAGAGGAGCGCTCTTCAGCTGTGATGAAGTATCCAAGAACACAGAGGTTAGCAGTGGCTGCTAATTAACCTTACATTGTGTTGACTAACAAAGAAACAAAAGAACAAAGTGGAATCTCAATGCGGGAGATTATCACAATCACAATGAGCGTAGTGCCGGATCATGCACTTAATGGGGATTTTCACACTGGCCACGACAACATGAGATTACATCAAAGACAGATAAAGTTACATTAACAAAACAATACAGCCTTGTTATGCAATAACCAAAAGTCTTTCTGGGCCTTGGCTTCAGTTCACTAATATTTGTAGTGCAAAGATGCTAGATAGATAGATAGATAGATAGATAGATAGATAGATAGATAGATAGATAGATAGATAGATAGATAGATAGATAGATAGATAGATAGATTATAAGGTACCCAAAAAGCTAGAGAAGCCAGATTGAGATGGTTTAGACATGTTCAGAGGAGGGACAGTGGACACGTTGGTAGAAGAATGATCCTAGAGATGGAGCTACCAGGTAGGAGACGAAGAGGAGATTGATGGATGCAGGACATAAAGGTAGTTGGTATAGAAGATACAGAGAACAAGGTGAGATGGAAAAAGTTTACGTGTCGTGGCAACCCCTGAAAAACGGACAAGCCAAAAGGAGAAGAAGGTAATAATCATTGCTGAGAAACTGGTATCTTACTTGTTATTGTGATCATATTTC
>JAFBJS010013340.1:23240-38133 GCA_016785265.1 Paraplagusia blochii
GTTTATGCAGCCTGAAGACCTCTTGGTCTGTCAGGGTGGACTCTGTCCTATGTCTTAAAAAATAGATAGATAGATAGATAGATAGATAGATAGATAGATAGATAGATAGATAGATAGATTTTAATATGGTACTTTATTAACACAATCCCGGAAAGGAAAAGAATCCACTGGCTGCCAGGTTATCACCGAGGTCCACTGATCATGGCATCGTCCCCACTCAACTTTAGTGAGGAGGTAAATAGATAGATAGATAGATAGATAGATAGATAGATAGATAGATAGATAGATAGATTATAGATAGATAGATTATAAAGTACCCATTGTTGCTGAAAAAGCTAGAGAAGCCAGATTGAGATGGTTTAGACATGTTCAGAGGAGGGACAGTGGACACATTGGTAGAAGAATGATCCTAGAGATGGAGCTACCAGGTAGGAGACAAAGAGGAGATTGATGGATGCAGGACATGAAGATACAGAGAACAAGGTGAGATGGAAAAAGTTTACGTGTCTTTACACGGGGTAAAAAGGGACAAGCCAAAAGGAGAAGAAGGTAATAATCATTGCTGAGAAACTGGTATATCACTTGTTATTGTGATATTTCCCCATGATAGTTTTAGTTAAGTTTATATTGCTTTACAATATAATCTATTCTAGTATGGATATATAACCATACCCGCCTACACATACACATAAACATATATATCCACACACACACACACACATCCAGATATACATATGTACACACATATACACCTACTGTATATAAGCACTTATACCATGCTGATGTAGTATATTGGTTATTCATATCCATATACATGCAAATACACAGACATTGCACCTAAGCAACTTTGAACCAGTTTAAAGCCCTGAAATATTGTTTTAATATAATATATAAATGCATGTTTAAAAATAATGTTAACTCATTTATACCTTTTTTATTCCGTTCTGTGAAAAACAGAAACAGTATTTTGATGTTTCTGGTTTTGGGTTCCAACATGACAGTGAAGCTCCAGAACCAGTTAGAACAAAAATATAGAACAAAATATATCCCTCCTGGATTGTTTTAGCAGACAATTTACTTTGACTGTGGGCTACACAGGATTAGTAAAGAACAAAAATACAACAGGTATTGACCGGTATCTTTTATTTTAGATAAGCATTTCTATTTCTGAAATGGAAAAAATATATGTTTCTGTTTCTTTTTTTGTTTCTGTTCCAAGCAAAATGCCAAATGGTTTTTGTTCCTTGAACTGCTTCAAAGCCCGGCCCAAATATATCCATTATATATGTATTTCACACACACCACACATAAATATATATACATATATTATGTGTATATAATGCACACACACATAAATATATACACATATACAGTATGTATGTGTGTGTGTGAAATACATATCTTTGTATTTATATAGATTCTCAGGATATAGAGTATGCTATAGTATAAGAAAGTGTGTATTCTAATCTAGTGCACAAATGCTGGTGAGATTTATTTACTCCAGCGACGTTGTTTTATTTAATGGTGAGAACTTTGGCCTTGACGCTGCTGTGTCGCAGAGTGGGTAACAGACATAAAGGAAACAGACTGCGGGCTCTTCGCCGCTTATTGTTGCTTCTGTTCCTGCAGCACTGACTGAATGGCAATTACTGCGAACTTCCTATCCAGCATACAGCCCAGCCCGCTGAGGGTGCCCTGACCCGGCAGTATCCAGAGGGGAGAGACAGGAGCTGTCAAATCTCACACCTCTCCCTGCTCCCATGGGGAGTGCTCCTCCAGCTGCTGCCCCACAGGGCTCACTGCACACTCCCGCTAATCAGCTCCATCTCATCTCTGGAAGGAACTGGCCTCAAGTAGACGTCGGCCCTTTTCTCACCTCTGCTACCTGGTTCACCTTTGAAGTCCTGTGTAAGTGTTAGTTTATGGCTGCTGGAGGTAAGATAAGACCCAACAGAAAGGTGATAAATTAGCTTTTTGTCCCACATTTAAAGGGGAAATAGCAGGCTGCTAAAATCCACAAAATCTGTTACAGTTCTAACACCTGAGAGCTAAAGCACTTGAGAAGCAAAAACATGGCAGTGTCAAAACTGTTAAGTACTTTCATTAAAAGCTACTTGTTTGTACGAGCACTTGACGAAGTTCCCACACTAAAGTTCAAGCATTTGGTCCAAAATTAAACCTGAAGTTCCGGAATGGTCGCCAGCGGCTATCTTTTTATACCTGTATGCAAAGTATCTTTCGAGACACAACTGACCTTACGAAACCCTTTTGTCTCTAATGGGCGTGCAAAATTAACATTTACCGAAACAAAATGATATCGACACAGTCCTCCTCTCAGATGCAAGCAAAATATCCAAGCCTGAGTGATGTTGCCTCTGTAATGAACCCGCTCTAACGTTGAAATTATAGACACTTATGGAAGTCACATGTCAAAAGAAGTGGCTGGAGAATGAGGCTGACAGGACTGGAGCCTAAAGTTTGATGGATGGCTTCGTCTGGGTTGTCTGTTTCAACCTGCCCGACATGTGCACGCATTCAGGAGATGGGAATCTATAGGGAAGGCAATGCTGTTGCATCACATTTGAGGAACATTTGAAATGTGGAGGAAAGTGTTTCCACAGCAACATTGTCAGATAATGATCACAACAAATACTGAGAAAGTAACAACAATCAACGCAACCGTGGCTTTAATCGAGAAGATGTGTTTTCAGTTATTTGTCTCCTGACGTGTAGACACAGGTACAGTTGCCACCGACAAATGATCCTCGTCTAACCACTGACAAGCAGAAAATACGTAAAATTAAATTACTACTACTTCTTGTAAATATAATCAGTCAACGATAATACGTCCTCCTGTTTATATCCCTCAATTGCTCAGTTTTACAAAAAAAAATTGCATTTTTTTCTAAACATGTCTTATTTATATTTTTGTAATGATTGAGTATTTGCTCCCAATTGTGATCAGATATTCATGTTTTCCTTTTGACCAAATGCCATTTAGTTTCACCAATCTGCTGTGGTTTATTTGATGTTGTAATTAATAGGATTTTAAAACAATGTAATAACAGAAAAAACACGTAATATATTTTGAAAAGCCTTTTTGTTCTCATTTATTACATGTATCCACAGAACCATCAAAGTAAATCATATTATTGGCATAACACTTAAAAACAATCAATTGTCCAAAGTATTTCCATTAGCCCGGGACCTCCAGGTCCAGTGGACTGCAGAATTGTGTCTTGTTGTCAAGTAAAAAATAAAATCCTATCTATGCTTTGAGCCATTGTTTCTGGCAAATAATTTTGGGATTTCTCTATGCAGATGACACCATGCTTAATTTATCTACTGAGAGGGATCAAACCTATCCTTAAAAAGATTATCTCCAGCAATGATTCCTGTGGGACAGTGTGCAGGGGGACACAGAGGGGTGGGGTTTGGTCTGACACCGGGCCCTACAGGCCCAGGGGGACTAGAGGTCAGAGAAAATGATGGCCCACTGTGACGTCTAGCAGTTGTTTAAACGGCAATTTATGAGGCTGCTGTGTTTCTTAAATTTTGCGAGTATTATAGTTGCATTAAATTTGTTGTCAATCATTTTAATTTTGCAAAATGATAAGTAACCTCGGTGGTTAAGGAACCAGACTTAGGTACAGAAGGTTTCGGGTTAGAATCCACTGGCTGCCAGGTTATCACCGAGGTCCACTGATCATGGCATCATCCCCACTCACTTTAGTGAGGATGTAAATACAGACGTCATATTTCATTGTGTGCCATGGTGTGGATTACAATAACCAGGAGCTAGTTTTCCATATCTGATGTGGAAAAAAAAAAATCTTCCGAACTCGGACAAAGGTTCCTTCAGAACAGATGTTTCCTTTCAATCTTTCCTCCCACTAAGGTCCAGTCACTGTCAGTTAGTGTCCAATGATTCACCTTTGTAAAAAAATATGGTCTGTTTTTGTTAGAAATGTCCAATGAGGGAACGATAGAATTTCCTTCACCTCCGGATCCCATTATCTTTGGCCACAAGTAGGTTGAGCTGATAACAGGGACGTGAGCAGACAGAACAAGGACAGGGTTGGAGAGCGACTGTCACAGGTGCTCATCAGGTTGATCAAATATGTACTGTGGACGATAAACAGACAGAAAGACTGGAGACAAAACACTGGAACACTGGGAAAAGAGCAGGAACATGTGGAGGAAATGATGGGGAGGTGGAGGTGATACCTGACTATTACGAATCATATACTTTGGATGCAGTCACTTGGAAGTTATGGTCTTCTCTGAGTAAGGACGGTGTGAAGGTCAGCTTACTGTCAGAAAAGTCTGAAAATTACATGTAATCCCTACTCCAAAAAAAAAATCTGATTTACATTAAAAAAAAAACCTGAGCATGATACTCCCAGATCAAAAAAAGGTTTGACTCTTAACAAGCAAATCCTTCAATGGCCGAGCTCCAAGGTATATTAAATAGTTCATACAGAAGGTCGTTATCCCATGATGCCTTGGGCTCTGCAGGCTTACATGTGTTTACAGGAGTATGGGTGTTGAATGCCTCATCACTTTGAAGCATGAAATGGCTTTGCTCCAAATTCTTAGTGACATATTAACCCTGCGTGGTACTACTGTGTAGATAAATTCACTACGATGACAGGCAACTGCTCTGCCATTGTCTCACAGCAGGGGTGTCAAACTCATATAAGTTCATGCCCACGTTCCCTCACTGCCATTTCGCCAAAGGGCCACATCAGCCGTCAACATTCAACACAAAAGCTGGTTGAAGGAGTGAAAATGAAAAAAGACGTAAAATTTTGTTCCAAACAGAAATGTGTATTTAAAAATAAAGGCTACCCATTCGTACATTTTATTTTTACGTTGAAAATCCTATGTGTCCTCCAATCAGAGTCATTCGTCTCCTCTCAAGTCCGTGGTAGCCAAGGCTTTAAACCAGAATTTTTTTGCCAATCATTTCAAGAGAGAAACAGTATTTTGACATTTCTGGTTTTGAGTTCCGCCATGTCTATTTCAGAACAAATAAAATATATGTTTCTGTTCCAAGCAAATTGCCAAAGGTTTCTGGATTTCGTTTCTTGAACTGGTTGGGAAGCCCTGGTTTTGAGAACTTTAGAATTTACCAAAAAATGGGGAGAGCAAATCATTAAAATGTAGATATTTTTATTATTGAAGAACACAATCTTGTAGTATAGTACAGTACATCAATCTGTGAAAATACAGCTTGAAAACCCCATCGGATGAAAGTGCAACAAAGAGAAGTCGCCATTGCAATATTCCCATTCACCCAAAGCAGAGTTTACCACTGAGTCCAACATTAAGGTTGGGGGCCACAAAATATTATTCCATGGACTGCAAATGGCCCACGGGCCACAAGTTTGAGACCCGTACCCAAGAGGGTAATTTGTGAGAAACTTTAAATGTATCTGAAGCAATTTCATTCGGAATCTTGTTGACGTTGATCATTGATAATGATGTCATTTCTTTGTGCGTTACTCAATAGCAGTTGTGAAATATAATATTCAGAGTATGTTATCTGGTACTTCATCACACTGAGACAAAGTCGAACGGTTTCATCCACCTCTGTGTCTCAACACAAACCAGTAAGACCACATAGAACCGGTCTGAATTATCCAGGAACCGATGCAACAGGTTTTTCTCCCTCGCAAAGGCCGTAGTTGGTGGACACACCTTTTAAACACGATGTTTATACTGAGTTGACAGTTCACCAGCTGCTTGAAAATGTCTACAAATGTAACTTTAGTATTTGTGGTGATGCTGCTTTTCTACTGTTTTATAGCGTACATCCAGGCATCAAATAAAGATTTTAAAATGTAATAAATCTATTAGTAAAAAAGAAAACAAGCTTACACAACACTGCACTTGTATTTACAGCAGGAGGCTAATTCCCTCATTTGCATGACACACCCAGTCTGTCAATATGCATCCTTATCTTGAATAACAATAATTACCCCATTTCCTCCATTTCCTTTTCCATTCCCCTTTAGTCCATCTTTACGACACCTACTCACATTAAAGTGCTGTCAGTGGCCTGAACAATGGAAAACACCAATCTTTTTTTTTTTTGGTAAAAAAAAAAAATCCTTTTTATAAGTTGGACTAAGAACTAAAAGCCTTTTTATTTACGACTTGGAAAAACTTTCATTACACTTAATAAAACCCAGTCTAGGGCCTGCTATAACTTCCACGTAGCCGCTGTCTGCTGCAGCTCAGTGGAATTTCGCTGCTGCCACCCACTGACATAATTTGTTTCGCAGTCACCACACGGCAGCATGAATCAGATGTTGACACTCTAATTTCATGCACACATGGGTGTTTGGCTGAAGCAGCCTTGACTGCTGCGGCCGTCCCCTGTCTCTCCTGCCTCCCAGCTGCCCACCATACCTGCCCTCTGCCATCTGACACTGACATGCGGCGTTGAATACGCTACATGACCAATGACTGCACCGAAGCCTGATGGCTGCACTGTGGACTGTCAGGAGTTTGTAGTTGTAGAATATTATTATTATTGTTATGGTTGTTGTGGTGATAAGGGTCTGTTCCAAGTCTATCAGGCTGAACCTTGGTTTCCTTAAAGACATTTTCATTTTTTTTTTGGCTTAGTTATGTTGCCAGTTTTATCCCCATCAAGTTTCCTCTTGTACTTTCTCTTCTAATTGCGACTTTTTAGTTTTATCACCAATAAATGATGACTTTGGACAGAGTTGAATGTTATTTTATTGTCATTATAGTATTAACACATTATGAGTTGTAATTATCCCAGTGGAATAGGGGGGAAGAGCTTCGGTTTCAGGTCTGAACACACCCACTGCAGGACCTGGATGCATTCCTCTGAACAAGAAGAGATGGCGGTGGAATGTGCTCAAAATTAATACCTATGAAGAAATAATAGAAAATACACAGATTTCTACTAACTGCTCGGAAAATGAAGTTAAGGAGCATGCAAAAACAAACAAAAAAAAAAATATTGCATCGAAAATAATGAGTATCACACCTTTCCTTTGGTTTTTGATATCAATTGTGTAATTTTGATTGAGGCATGAACTGACAAATTAAATTTGTTATATGTATATTTTGTTTATTCTGGTGTCGATTTGTGTGCAGGTTTAGAAATGTGCTGCAGAAAGCAGTGGCTTGAATTCACTTTCATCCCCAGTCCCTGGAAGAACTTGTCATAACCTGATGAGAAGTATCTGTTCACTACCTTAAAATAAGTCACAGTTAAACTGTACGTTGCACCAACCCTCTACAAAGTAACATGACTATTCATGTTATTTCAACATTGAAGTGTTAAAACCTTTAATTACTAATAATGTCCCGGCTTATCCAAAGCCTAATAAAATAAAGATCTTCCCTCTGCTCTGATCCAAAACACGTTACATTATTTACCATAAATCTGTTTACCGAGGTTCGCAACGGCATCAGAAAATATTTGTTTAGCTTTGTTGTTTTTATTTAACAAAGAAACACAACATGCACATGGAGGCCATGATGAAATATAGCCACGAGTCTTGTTGTGAAAATGTCACAGGCTTGTCAGGGATTGGCACATTTGCGGAGCATAATTAATGCAGTTTTTGCCCAACGCTGATTATTTTGGTTCTTCTGCAAGTCGGCACCAACAGCCTGCTGAGGCAGACGGCGACGAGCCTTCCGCGGCCTCATTCTGTCAGCTCAGAGAACCAGAGTAGAACTATTTCCAACGCCGGTGACCTGCTGGAGTACTGTGAACGTACGCTACAAAAACTCACTGACAAAAAGTGTGGACAATTCCCAGTATCACAACCCCAGCACTGATCTGACACCATCTCTTATTGTTGAGCATAAATCCACAAGATAAACACATAAACAAATAAGTTGTTTGTGTGCAGTGAAAGCTAACGGCCGGGTTTTATGGAAACACTTCCTCTTGACAAATATCCAAACAATAAACAGACAGTAAATAACAGCAGCCTGTCCATATCACTTCCCCACTGGAGGTTAAGTTGAGTTTATTGTGGAGGCCACTGCCTGAATGCATTAAGCAAATCATAAATTATACATGCTAATTACCTTGGGCCTCCGCTTTAATGAATTATTTTAATTAAACTACAACATTGGGGTTTTGCGTGTGGTCGATATTTCATCCCCAGCCTAGGATGACCTTCTTCTTTGTCTAACAGGAACAGAGTTGAGAAGACAAGGACAAGGCTGACTTGCACTGATGCTGCCAGATGATTGAGAACGCTGCCTGTGCTACAAGCACAGTTTGTCTCCTGTAATTTCTGCAAAACTAAATAAGTATGAAAAAATATACTCGGGTTCCAAAGTAAAAAAAAAAAGAAAAAGATGAAAATTAAGTCATGGTTGGTTTGGTTTCTTTTTTCTAAGTTGCTCTTTAATTTTTTTTTTTAATTAAAAAAAATAGGATTTTTTGTCATGTTAAATTTTCTTAATATGTTAATATTTAGGTTCAGACTCCAAATTTTCTTGAAAGAATGGAACCAGAAAATCTATAAATATTTCTGTGTCATATCTCTAAGTTACTGGGTAAATTAAGTCAAAAGTTGGTTTGGTTTCTTTTTTTTTTTTTATTAAAAAAAATAGGATTTTTTGTCATGTTAAATTTTCTTAATATGTTAATATTTAGGTTCAGACTCCAAATTTTCTTGAAAGAATGGAACCAGAAAATCTATAAATATTTCTGTGTCATATCTCTAAGTTACTGGGTAAATTAAGTCAAAAAGAGAAACATTTCTGGTGCAGATAAAAAAATAAATAAATAAAAAAAAAGTTACATGTTTTTTTAAAGGCATGTTTAAGGTTAGTTTTGTTGTAAGGTTAGTTTGTTTTTTTTTTTATGAAAAAAAAATTGCCATGTTATAATTTGTAAGTATTTGGATATAAATTGTTGGTTCAAATATTATATTTCTCTAAAAGAATGAAACCAGACCTGTCTCTGTATCTTCTCAATCTGGGTAATAATGATAAATTATTGCGTAAATTATGGGGGAAAAAAGAAGCGTTTCTGGTGAATCTGGGTTAAGAAAATAAAGTAAGAAAAAAAACTTTCAGGTTCCCACAATAAATAAAAAAAAAGAAAAACAAGTCATGTATGTGTTTGGTTTATGTTTCTTAGTTGATTTCTTTTTACTTTTTACATTTTTTATCAGGTTATATTTTCTAAAGCTTAACAGATATATGTTGTTATGTCAGATTATTCATTTCCCTGAAGGAGCAGAACCAGACTTTCTCTGAAATTACTGCATAAAAGACGCAAAAAAGAGACTAATTTCCAGTGCATCCGGTTAAAATCTAACCATTAGTCATGTTTTATAATTCACTCTGCGTCACGTGCCTGAACATAAAATAACGACCTTTTCACACAGCTTGATTTAATACATTTATCTGTAAATTACACAAACCACTTTCATTTAGACAGTGTAATAGACAGCAAACACACAACGTTGACTGCACTGACGGCCAAGTAAAATACACCATCATTAATGTCTTCTCCTTATTTTCCTCTGCGGCCACACATCAGTGCAGGATGATCCGCTTCTAAAATGTATTTGTAATTTTATTTTTATTTTTTTTATTTTATTTAGTGAAGCAACCACCAATAAACGGTGCTTGTGAATTAATCCAAATTTAAGGGAAGGGTAAAATAAAAAAAAACTAACAGTGTTGTACAAACAGTCCATGGGGGAGGGGTGGATTTAAATTCCAAAAGAGTCTCCCAGCTCGTTTCCTAGTTCCCAGTCAGCAATGTGTTTGTGAAAAAAATCAGTCTTTTTGTCTTGCTGAAAAAAGGCTAAATCTACATTGGTGGCCCAGTCTAAGTTTGCCATTCTTTGCACTTTCAATTCAAGTGAATGGGTGTGGGGTGAATGAAGTGGCCCGAGAGCCCCCTTTATTTGATCTACTCGATTGCATAAAGTGACGGAATTCTAATGTATTTGTTTATTACCCACCCCTCCAACAGGGGCAGTCTTTCTATGGAGCAGGCGGATGGAGTATATGGGAGTTTGTCTATTTTTTTTTACCTCATGTTAAATTCTGAAAAATAAGAAATAATAATATGTGCATCCACTGCACCTGAGTAGAGATAAGGGAAATAAAATAAAAAATAAAAATCGAGGTCGAGGCATAAAACATATGATAGAGACACTGTGTCCGGGCCTTTTGCTGCAGGTTGATTGTTAGGCCTGGGTTTGTTTCGCAGCCACAGATTGATGAATGAGGCCGGTTGTGCGCGCTGTGGCCGCGGCATCGAACTCCGTGCATTCTAATGGGTTTGACTGTGTTTCCGAGCAGCAACAGTTAGAAGAGAAGAAAAATGCCATCAAACAGATCGGGGTTGGAATGTAACAAATATTATTATTATTATTAGAAATCATGATAATAATAATAGCAATAATATACTCAATAGATATATATAAAAAAATTAGGGAATATTAAACCCGCATGTCAACCACTCAGAATAATAATGAAAATAACAATAATAATTGGACGAAATCCTCAGAAGTCTGTTCGATTGTTTTCATTCACTTTTAATGAGAAAATATTTCGATGACCACGATTCATTTTTTTGCCCCTAAAACACTGCAGACTGCACACTTTCCCAAAGCATGCACGCTTGCAAAATAAAAAAAATATTAATAAAAAAATAAAAACAACAAGAGTAACATGAGTAACAACACTTTGTTCTTACTTTTATCCCAGAACGCATGCTTTGTGTAACCTATGAAAAAAAAGGTACAAATGTACATTGTCTGATACACAGGGTCACCAATGTTCTTTTTTAAATTAAATGCTTCACAGAACATTTTTTTTTCTTTTTTTTACCTTTTCTGGAAAATAGATATCTAAAAACTAAAAAGTGCATTTTACAACATGTCGGACATATTTGCAAATATTCACATCTTGCATTTTTGAGGACCTTTCGGGGTGTTGATTTTGTTGATGTTGATTTATTTTATTTTTTTTTGCAAATGTTTCTTGCAAAAAATATTTTTGCAGATTTTTTTTTTTTTTACAGTGATGGCATAAGAACAGGTTATCAGCCTGGTTCTATTTGGAGTGTGTGTGTGTGTGTGAGAGAGAGAGTGTGTGTCCTTATCCATCAATCCAGTGGTGAAAGCAAACAATTTCACTGACATTACAGTTGGTCACACAGAAAGTTTTTCTCTGCTGTTAGATGATGATGAAATTGCCCCGGGAGTTTGAGATGAGAACTAATGATGCTGTCCACAGATTGTTTCCCTCCTGGATTCATCCTTCAGCGGCTCCGCTCTCTACACGCGCACATTTTTCACAATAAAACTGAAAAATAGAACTATCAAATAATAATTTATATTTTCAAGAGCAAATGCCTGGCTGTGCTGATTCTGTGCTGGACTCCAGTGACACATACACACACGCACACATACAGACATACGCACACGCGCGCGTGCACGCGGGATTTAAAGCGCACATTCAACACGTAACACAAACAATAGTCAATATATAATAATAATAGTAGTAGTAGTAGTACTAGTAGGAGTAGTAATGCAACTGCAACTCGCCTTGATGGTTTGTCCGACGGCTGAAAATATAAACTTTGGGATTTTTTTCTGTTTCTTTTTCCTCTTTTTTTTTTTTGGTCGGGGGTGGGGGGCTCTCTGAGCCAGCAGTCTCTCTGTTTGTCTGTCATCCATCAGTCCGTCTGTGCTTGTGTGTGGTCAGTGCACGGCCACCGACTGCAGTGTGGACGGACTGGTCAGAGTCTCGCTCGGGGTCGCGGGGCTGCTTTGGCTGGTCGCCGTCTGTGGGGACGTCGGGCTCAAAGACTGCGGAGAGTTTGACAGAAATGCGGGAATGTGCGGGGGCAGCGCCGAGAAGCCCGGCATGGAGGTCGGCGTGGGTTTGATGGGCACCGGGATCGCCGGTAAAGACTGTCCGCCGTGGCACAGGGACTTGATGGGGACGCCGTACGCGCTGTAGTCGCCGCCCGCCATGGAGATCGGGGCCGCGGTGTCTATGACGCTGCTGTTGTACATGTGCGGCCAGGCTGTGGTCAGCTGGTTGTGCAGGGGGTAACCCGCCGACATGGACTGCATGGTGGAAAAGGCCAGACTCCCCGGGACCTTGTACTCTCGGGCGATGATGTTCTCGATGGCGAAGGGATGTTTGAAAGTTGACGTCTGTGACACTCCCAGGTTGTAGGGTGACATCTGGGGCAGGTGCGTGCTGTTGGCGGCCAGGGCGCTCAGTCTCAGCTTGGCTTGCTGCTGGAGGTAATGGGCGGCATCCGACTGCTTGCTGGGTGCCAGCGGGTCGGACATGTGCACCTTGAAACGTTTGCGGCGCCTCAAGAAACTCCCGTTCTCGAACATGTCCCCGCAGCTCGGATGCAGAGCCCAGAAACTCCCCTTACCTGGCTGATCCGGGCGCCGCGGGATCTTGATGAAGCAGTCGTTGAAGGAGAGGTTGTGTCGCAGCGAGTTCTGCCAGCGCTGCGTGTTTTCCCGGTAGTAAGGGAACCGGTCCATGATGAACTTGTAAATTTCACTCAGTGGCAGCATTTTCTCTGGGCAGCTCTGGATCGCCATGGCGGTCAGGGAGATGTAGGAGTACGGCGGCTTCTGGTCGCTGTACGTGTTCCTGCCCGGACGAGGCATCCTGGATGTGAAGTTATGTGGAAGAAATTCAATAGAGAGAAGAAGAAAAAAAAACAACAACCCGTAATCTCCTCCTAGATCCTCGGTGTGAAGCTGCAGCTCTTCATAAAGAAGCAGAACAAAAACAAAACAGTTGTGGAAAGTTGAGGAGCAAGAAAAGCTGGAGCGGTGCGGGTCTTGACGGAGCCAGGATGTGATGAGCAGGCGGGCGGGTGGACGGAGCTCATTTATGGGGTGACGGCTGCTGTAAGTCTTTCTTGCGAAGTAAGTCAGCTTGTCCCGCCAGCAGACTTGAATAGACTCTCTTCCTGCTTGTCCTTGATGCGGCGGAGCTAAGTGGATGCCTCCATGGCCTTCCTCTAACCATCTGATAGTTTTATGTAGTGACATGAGCAGAAAAGACCCCTGTAGGGGCGCTCCATTAATGTGCCACCTCTTTGCTATCACATGACAATTGCCATGGGAGGAGGGGGCTGGGAGGAAGGCATAATCTGGTTTCATTTACACCTATTTACATGGACACCTTGGGCCAATGGAAATCATTTCCATTTGAAGACAGAATAAGGGGTGAAAAGGCTCGGCAGCCGGAATTGAACAGCGATGGCACTCAGTGTGTGAAGGTATGCGATAACATTTACTTGAGCGGACTTAAAATATATTGGGAATATGACGGGAATATTATTGGATGGACTAAATCTTATGAGGTTTTCTACAATTAAGCTGTTCCTGCTATTTAGTAATTTTTAAAATTATATATATATTACAAAAAAATCCCAGTTGGGGGGATTAAAATGAATTTTTGCTGATTAATAAAAGAATTAATATTTTATATAAAAAAATATTTACTTGATTTTTTTATGTGACTGTCATGGAGGGGGGGCGTGTGAAGTGTGCATTAAATTCATTTTCTGTGTTAATTCTTTTATTTTGTTTTAGTCTCACTCTGCGGATGTTTACCGACACCACGCAAAATAAATGGCCATGAGCGAGTTTGCTGATGAGTCAACTATTAGTTTTTCTCAGCTAATTTGGCCCAGAGCTGCGTAAAAGGAAGTCGACGGTGAGGAGGGGGGGGAAGAGAGAGACAGATCAACACAATGCAAACAATGCTGTTCAAACTCAAACTTCATGAGGCAATCAGGTCCTTTGTGTTTATGTAAAGAATGTTAAAAAGTACTTCAGAAATGCAAATAACCCTCGAGGACGGTGCGGTTGAAAAACTGTATAAAATATCCATAAGTCAATTATATGAATGTGGAAACCAAATGGGAAGCCTATTTTGAGCTATAGCCATTCAAGCTTTTGGCCAGGGCCACCTTTCCGCTTGGAGGGTTCGCAATGGCCGAGGACCACACACACGCACTCGCAGATTTGCTCATAATTTATGCTAATTTCTCCCCCCCACCCACCTCCATAAATCCACAATGCACCCCATCACCAGTCTGACGGATTAGGAAAAGAATCGCATTGCGGGGGGAAAACAGTGTTTTCACCCACAAACAAGCAGCAGGGTGAAGAAGTGAGGAGAAGAAGAAGGAGAAGAAGAAGAGCACGGGGACTGTTTAACAATTCCAGCCCCAAAGAAAAAGTCAAGTCATAATGTTGACATTTAATAAAGAGAATATATATTTCCGAGATCATTTTGAAGGAGATTAAATATTCTATGCAGCAGTCTGAATGGTCTCCGTCCAGGGCGCACTTTAGCACGTTCCTGCTGAGTGGCTTTTAACACCTGTCATTCCACATTAATGTTTGGCTGCAAAAAGTTTTTTGTCCAAACGGAAGTGGCGCAGTCGAGTCAACTGGATAATGACAACACAGTGCCATGTCCAAAACACCTACTGACACGAGGCATAAGAACTCTAAGATATATAAAGATATATATATATATATATATATATATATATACACACACGTATATGGAAAAAAATAACACGCTGTTTTCTGCATATTAGGACAATGTTATTTTGCATTTGTAGTTATATTTTGAGCATATATAAAAGTTATATAAAATTATATATAAATACATATTTATATACACACTGGTGTTTTCTGCAAGTCAGGTCAATGTTGTCATACATTTGCAGAGCAATTTTGAGCAAATATAAAAAATAACATATATATATTTACACATACAGTATATACACACTGGTGTTTTCTGCAAGTCAGGCTAATGTCATCTTGCATTTGCAGGGTGGGATTGAGCATTTATGAAATTA
>JAFBJS010013340.1:38241-50909 GCA_016785265.1 Paraplagusia blochii
TAGTTATATTTTGAGCATATATAAAAGTTATATAAAATTATATATAAATACATATTTATATACACACTGGTGTTTTCTGCAAGTCAGGTCAATGTTGTCATAAATTTGCAGAGCAATTTTGAGCAAATATAAAAAATAACATATATATATATATTTACACATATATACACACCGGTGTTTTCTGCAAGTCAGGCTAATGTCATCTTGCATTTGCATGGTGGGATTGAGCATTTATGAAATTAATATATTTTGCATTAATAATGGTAATGATGTTTGTAGGTACTGCTCTATTTAAAAAAGTTTCATATTTTACAGTTATTACTATTATTCCTATATACTGTATATATGTTTTAATTTATATATATATATAATCATTGCTGAAATATACATATATTAAATTAATTGGTATTAAATGAATGTATTTGATATAGCAATGGCAATACTCTATTATTATTATTATTATTATTATTATTATTATTATCCGGAGTAGTTCTCTCTATCGTTCAGGCTCAGTTCTGGCGTTAACCAGCCGTGTCCGTGTGTTTTCTGTCTCTCCCTGTCTCTCCCTCTCTCCTTTTCTTTCACACACCACAGACAGTGTGGCTTTTTGAGCTGCAGGGTTATAAGATATTGGTAGGTCCTTTTGTCCTCTGTCCAGTTTGCACACTGAAAATGGCCACCTTGACTCTGGGTGTGAATGGATTTTTTTTCTCTTTCTGCTCCCAAACTCTGCTCTCTGAGTTCAAGCAGCAGTAGATCAAGTCTGCTCTATGTTTGGTCATTTGTAGGAACCCCGAACAAAGGTTGGGATAAGCCAAATTGCATTGCACTTGTGAACCGTGCCTCAGTCTGAAGTATCCTTTATAGCAGGGAGGGGTGAGAGGGGGGAGAACAATTTTGTGTGAGCGTTAAAAGGGAGGAGAGGGAGAGAGAGAGGGAGGAGAGAGAGAAGGGGGGGCGAAAACAAAGGGCACTTTCTGAAACATCTTAAAGTAGAGTAGTGAGGCGTGACATTCCCAGGGTGACGAGACACAAAGGCTGAGGTCATGCGGGATGAAAAAGAGAATCAAACAGCCACTTTCACACGTCTGCCCTCCGCTGCTGCGCCCCGGCACACAATAGGAAACAAATGTTGTTAAAAGAGGATCGATGCCATTCATCCTAAAGCAGCGAATGATAGCCAAACAATATTGTCACAGTGAATCGACTTGAGATATGCTGCCACCCAGACCTGCGGTGAGACTCAGGGAGAGAGAGGAAGGCAGAGAGGGCGAGAGAGTAGAGGGGGGGACGATTAAGAGAAAGTTAAAGTACAGACGATTATTCCAACGCCCCGTGCTGTGACAGGGAAGCTAGACATTTCCAAAAGTTTAGTAAATTCACTTAACTAAATTAAGTTTTAGTTGTTTAAATGAAACAGATGTGAATTGTCAATATAGATATATTTAGCTTGCAGAACATTTTGGAAGAGAGGCTAGGTGAGGCTAGGTTTGATGTTAACGTTGAACTCGATTCACATTCCCGCCTTAGGGTAATTATTGTTTACAATTATATATTCGCTATCCAACCGTTGTTTTTTTTTTAATTTTCTAATATATAATTTAAATGCGAGATATAATGGACCTAAACTGGTGAAAAAGTGCATTATCTCCAAGCTATCGGGCTGTGTTACATGAATAAAATGCTATGACGCAGCACCATGACGTCATACTTTAGCTAACAGAAAAATAAATTATTATATTTAAACCTCAGTTTAGATCCAAAGAAGTTATACTTATTCCTTCAAGTACGTGCAGTAATATGAAGATAAATTGGGATCTTTTTATAAATACTTGTCATTTTTACCAAATGATATGATTTGTAGGTAAATGTAAGAAACAATTATATTTTCAGGGAAACATTGCTGTTCTATCCAACCATAGTTTTTGTTAATATTTTCAACATATAATTTAATTGCGAGATTTAATGGAGTATAAACTGTCAAAAAAATACATTGTCCCTGAGCTGTCTGTCTGCGTAAGGTGACAAAATACTATGACGCAGCACAATAACGTCATACTTTAGCTGAGGCTAACAGAAACGATATTAAAATTACCATTTCAGTTAAGATTCAAAGAAGTGTAGTTATGCACTACATATACGTACAATAACTCTAACTCTTTTTTATTACTTGTCACTTTTTACCAAATGATAAGTTATATAATTCGTAAGTAAATGTAAAAACTTTCGTCAAGTGTTGACGTGGTTATTTGTCACCGAAGAGGCAGGAGTGGAGAATGATGGTCTGAAGACAAGGCAAGAAAACACATATTTCTATATTATTGTTTTGTGGAGCAATTTATTTAATGTGAAAGAACTGGATTCCATGACTGTCATTAGGATATCTGTTTTTTTTCTATTCTGTTTCACCCAACAGTATGTTAAGTCTATAATGTGCAAAATCCACTGGTTCATCGTCCTATGTAATTGGCTTCGTTTTCTAATTTGGTCCCGGTCCAGAATGTCCATATTGTTGACGGCAGAAAAAAAAAGAAAACCAATAATAAATATTTTATGGAGATTGCCGGGTTACAGTATAGAAACAGTCTGTTCACTGACTCCTCCAGGCGTTGCCTTAAAACCAACCAGAAATTACCATGACTTTTAATCCGTGTGGATGAGGACGGGTAGCTGCTCCGTCTGTACTGCCTCAGTCAGCATCACTGACAGCGGCGGGTGTAGGTTTAACGGGATTTGTAAAGTGTCTGGCCCCGGTGTTTAACACAAGGCTGGGTGTCGAAGGAAGGAAGGGAGGGAGAGAAGGTGGAGGTTGTATTTTTTTTATTTTTTTTTCGTTTTCTCCCTAAACTGTGACTCTCCATCCAAACCAACCATCCATCCAACCATCGGGCCCTGCTTCTTCTAATTAGGTCCGTGGTGATTTCAGCCTCCAGAGATGTTTTACGGTGCAATTAAGGACGCTCTGATGATAAGGTATGAATATTCAGCAGAGTGACAATTAATTAGCAGACAGAGGGCTCTCACTACAATCTCCTCAGCGGCGTTTTTCAGCCCACATGACGGCGCGTCGGCGCTTTTTAAAGGCCGTCTGCGCGCACGCTGCTGGACCATTGCTGGATGGGAACGTCTGAGCTGGAAGTCTCTGTAATTACCGACTGCGGCGCAGCATTGTGTTGTTGTTGTTGTTATTGTTTATTTTGTCAAACTGTGGGATTATTAAAGCCTTCAGCTGCACGGCCCACTCCATTAGACACCACACGGAGCGGGGCTATACCTGCAAGAAGACCTCGGGGCATTTGCAACATATGCTCGGATTATGCCTAATGGTCCAATTACATAAATTAGGCCTTCATTATACGGCACATCATCTGTAACATACATCTCAATTGAGCGGAGGCGGGAACGTCTAATTTAATTTGTCTGCCAGGAGGAGTTTTAGCCAATCAACCTCAGAAGAGAATAAATACACACTGACCACTGCAGACTCACTGAGGGACTGTTTAATTCCAGTCTAACAGTGACACCCTGTGATCACCAGATGAGAAGGGTCTCTAATGATCCAGGCTGGTGGTCATAACGAAGTGTATGATTTGCAGTTAGCGTTTACCAATTAGCGGGTCCGGGCCCAAAGTGTGCCGCAGAGCCGTTTTAATGAGCGAAAACGTCTGCTAATTGTGTGCCAACTAACGGGTTTGTCAATTTACAATAAGGATATCGTCCGATTTTTTTTTCAGGTAGGTTATATTTTTTTTTTTTTTTGGGTGGGGGTTATGTTATCACTACATAGTGATAAGTAATAAAATAGAGGTTAAAGGGTTTAGTCAGGCAAATGACAAGATTTTTTTGTGAAACCTTCCACCTCTCATCAAAACGACTTTGCCAGTATAAACTCTTTGAAGTAATTGGAGATTGGATAGTCAAACAATGGAAAAGAGACCTTTTTTGTAAATCTTTTTTAATATATGCTCAAAATATTTCTACAAATGCTATACAACATTGACCTGAATTGCAGGGAACACCACGGTCATAATTAGATGCTAACTAAAATATATATTGCTCTGTTTCCATGTTTACAAATGCTAGTTTAGATTTACACAATTGAACATGAAGAATGAGTTTAACATAAATACATTTTTTAAAATGTTTTTTACATAATTTTTTATAACTTTGTTTTTGTATGTGTTTAGGCAGACTAAGTACATTTACCTCCTCGTAAAAAAACCTACATCCGTAATAATAAGTTAAAAATTGCATATATCTAAATTAATTGTGTTATGAACTCATCTGGTTATCACCAAATCATATGTGATTGTTGTCAATTGATCGTTGGCATTGTTATTTAACCTCTTCATTGCTGAAGCCTTTATGACCAAAACAAAATCATAAACATGAACTGAAGATCTGGTTAAGCTGGAGAAATGCATGAGGTTCAATAGAAGGTCCCAAAAGGAATAGCTGCTCAAGTCTGTTGGTGTGTGTGTTAGAGAGAGGGAGAAAAGAGGGCCGTCCCAGTTCATTGACTCCATATGGTGAGAAACAGCAGGACTGATGAGTGTACTACCTGAGGTCCATGTTTGTGCTGTCATCTGTAACCAAAACAGAGGCCCCTGACCCCCCTGCATAATTCATTACAGACAAAGACAGTGTCGCTCACACGAACTCTTCATTTCTTCATTTAGCTTCTCCTGACAGATGCCTAGTATCATAACAGCACATCAACATGTTCAACTTCACATGATACCGACCCGGCTGACAGTAATGTAAGAGAGAGGAGCAAAGAGCAAGTGGAGGAGTTAGGGGGAGAAAAAAATAGAATAGAAATATAAGAGAATTACCTTCAGCACTGAGATAAAAAAAAAAAGGCTGACGTCCTCATTACTATACCATATTCAACTTTCCTTTCATATGAGCGATATTAAAGGAGCTACCATCTAGATTCTATTGATCAAAACAGCAACAGAATAATGCAATGCATTACATATTAAAATCAAACTTAATAGTAGAGTGAACTCTCGCAGAAGAGGAGAAACGAGGCATTATTCAAAGACAGGAGCATGCATTAACATTCGCATGGGACAAATAAAAGAGGCGATTTTTCAGATGGATAATCACTTACATGGGTTGCTGAACAATGAAGAGGAGGAGATCATTGAAGGAGAGTATGTCAAAGAAAGTACAGGGAAAGACTTTTCTAGCCAATGAAAACATCAGATTATCAGGCATATAAAGTAATAGCAATATTGTCCAGTCCATATCGTCTATATTTTGTTTTATTTTTTTCCTTCAGGCAGATTAAATTATATTATTTTAATATTAGATCTATTGTAAACTATCGAAATTGTCAGTCATGACATCATTCACATAGAGCGTAATCAACCTCAACATTCACCACCAGGTGTCCCTAAATCCTAAGGGCTGTCCCGAAATGGCAAAATTTGTCTCTGACTTCGTGATGAATAATTTAAAACGCGTAAATGATATATGAACTGGCAGAAAACAACTATTACAGCTATTTGTAGCGGTTGTTTGATAACGATAGTGAGAAACACATTTATTTCACGTTCATTTCATGTTTAAAGTGATGGAGAATTGAAGGATAAAACAGCTTTGAACTCTAGGATCAACTCTGAGGAGGTTGACACGTCCTTGGCAACACCACCAACAAGTCTCTCCTTTGGGGGTTTGTGTGTGTGAAACATGTACAACGGCGGCAAATCCCCCCTTTATTGTGGGCTTTTGTGGTTTGAAGGCGCAGTTTCTCAGTGTGGCACACTCATGTTCATCCAGACCTTGACTATGATCAGGCTGCACTTAACCAACTGGGACCAAGTGAGGGGCATTTTCTTCTGTCTTTTATGTTATTCAACAGGGAAAAGCTGTGGTCTCCAAGGATTGGCTGACAGAGCCAAAGACCAGGAGAACACAATCCAGGAAGAAAACAATGCATTGGAAGTGTTTACAGCACACAAAAACAAAAACACAACAGCGGCACGGCGGACACCCATAGGGTAGATAACTTTTGGAATTTTCACATGCAAAGTTTTGGAACACAATCCATCCCTGGTCACCTAAAGTAAGAGGATCAGTATTTGTATGCTGCAAGACAAATCTGGAACAAGGGAGCAGAAGCCAGTCTCCCAAGACCAGATAAGGATTGCATCACGTGTGGCATCCAAAGAAAAACCTTCGGCCAAGAATGTACGCAAATCTCCAAAACCATTTCCATATTTGGTCCGTCTGTGCCAGGGTTGACAAAACACACCGCCAGAGCTCTGACCGGAAGGATAGTGGTGGAAATTGGACTACTACTAGTGGACAACAAAGAAGAAGAGACAATTGGTTAGAGAGAGCATCCATGCAGTTGGAGTTAGAGTAGAAGACAGAAACCAGGATGGAATGGAAATGTAAGATTTGTGTGCCAAGGGGACAACTCAAAAGGAAAGAGGATTTCTACCTCGTACGACATCAACATTTTTTTTTCTGGGGACCAGTTTTTTGCACCTTAGCACCCAAGTCACTAGATATTATTTTAAATCAATTTTTTTTTAAGGAAAGAAAAGCAAACTCCTTGTCATTGTAACATTTTGATTCACACCACTGCACACAATGAAATGTGACCACTGCAATTAACCCATCACCAAAGTGAACATTGGGCAGTTTTGAGCGCCTGGGGAGGCTTTAGTTGGGATGGTGTCATGCTCAGTGGACAATCGTAACAATCGTGGCAGTTGGTGGATTCGAAGTTGGAACCCCAGTCAGGTTCCTTGACTACTGGGCCACCACTGCCTCTAAACCGATTGATATTTGAAGAAATAGTAATACTCAACGACCCCCAAAAAAAGTCTTCTGACCCACCTGAGGATCGCAACCCTGATGTTGGAAAACAAAGTTGCATTCAGCATTCAGACCCATAGCGGTCGAGGCGGTGACCACTCAATGACCAACCCCAAGGTGCCACTTCTATAGATGTATTTTAATTGGTGTGTGATATATGCCACTGTAGGACTTGCATTTGCATTGCTAAGTATAAACAAGCCTGCCAGTAAATCACAGGGAGCACGGTGAGCTTTGCCGCTGCCCCTTTATGGGTGACCAGCTCAATCTGCCTCCTGCTGAAAGGTAATATGCATGACACATTTCCAGGCACTAATTCATTTGTTTAGTAATAGGAGAGCTAACCTGTGCTGCAAACATGGACGCAGTGAGGAAAACATAAAAAGGTCCCGCTAATCCACGGCTAATCAAAGGGGCACGGGATACAACCCCGCAGAAGTATTCCGTCATTTTAATTAGGCTGAAACTTGAATATTTGTGCAGCAGGCATGCTCGGAGAGCGGGCGGCCGTGCCGACTCCACATGATTACAACACCGCACCACTGTGACACCAACAGTGTGAGGATGCAACCCCACACTGGGAGCCAAGAACCTTGGAAAGCATGGCTAATATGTGGAGGAAAAATATGTATTTTTGTCTCTCCGATCCTGGGGATGAAGGGCTCTTCAAGCAGTGATGTCGCTTATATATGTGAAGAGTTATTTCTGAAGGATAGTAGTGGAAGGACTGATGAACTGCGCTGTTGATTACTAAACCCTTAAGGGTGTGCACTTGAAAATAATGTTGTTGACACTGACCTGCTCGGAAGCAAGTACTTCGCATGTGACACAGCGTTGGGATTATGGATGGCACGTGCATACACAGGCCACGTGCACGCAAAGGAATAACAATAATGTTTCTATCAAACCATTCCCATTTACAGGCAAGTCACAATGCACTGATGGAAGAGCAGGAGAAGAAATCCTAGGAAATGTCAAGTGCATATCACCGAATATGAGAAACAATCTTTTTTTTTTTTTTTTTTGCAGCAACTGTGGGCACAGACTCTATTAACAGTCTCGTCAGCTGGGGAAATGCTCATTTCCCCCGCTTAAAGCAAAGCTATTACCATGACAAATAATTAACTTTCTGCTCAACAGACACAGGGATGATGAGATATGTGTCTGTTGAGCAAAAACAGAATAAATCTGTCTTAGAGGACAGATTGACTCTGTTCCCTTTATTCTACAATATGTATTTTATATTTTTTAATACATTTATTATTAAATTCAATTTCTGTTGTATGTATGATCACACTTTTAACAAAGTATTTTGTTAATAGTACTTTGTATTATTTACCTTAATGTTGTTTTTAATTCAGATTGTAAGTATTTTGATTAATATAAAGACAAGTACTACAAAGCTGGATTCCAGGACTACATTTAATGTTGATGTAGCTGAGGCCTTTTAGCAGGAAGTCTAGAGTCAGAGAGCTGTAAACATGATGTTGATATTATCTGTAAATGCTTTGTTGTTTTTTTTATGAGTTTTTTTTTTTTTTTGGAGTTTATCGACATAAAAATATATAATGTTGGCAAAATGTGACAGCTACTTCAAGTTTGTGATCCATTCCATTGGAAAAAAGGAGATGAAGTAAAGAATTCAACTGACCACTGACCAGTGTTTAAACTTCATTGATATTCCTATATGTGAGACCTACACATATTAAAGAAGACAATTTCTTAATCTTTTGGTCTATTTGTTCGCCTTCTTTTTTTTTCTTTTTCTTTCGCTTGTCCCTTTTTCATGGGTTGCCACAAGGAGTTAACAATTTCAACTGCCTCTGTATCCACCCTTACTGCATCCAACAATCTCCTAGCTCCATCTCTAGGATCATTCTTCTACCAATATATCCACTGTCCCTCCTCTGAACATGTCCAAACCATCTCAATCTGTCTTCTCTAGCTTTTTCTCCAAACCTTCCTGTCTGTGTTGTCCCTCTAATCACCTGATTCCTGATCCTGTCCATCCTTGTCTCTCCTAAAGAGAATCTCAGCATCTTTAACTCCTCCACCTCCCGCTCTGTCTCCTGTCTTCTACCTATTCCTAGTGTCTCTCTAACCCATATATCATGGCTGGTTTGCTAAATGTTGATATCTTCTTCACGCAGTCTTTTTGTGCGGTCGTGAATCCAACACCCACTCAGTGCCTAATGATGGAGGGTGCGATTGACTCCTCCACAGCTTTCTCTGTCAGGAAGTAAAAACTTCAGCTGTTAGGAGTGATATACGCTCAGTCAGTTTATTCAACATCCCATCACCATTTTATGTGATGAGCAGCCAATAAATAAACACAGCAGCTCAGCTGTTCCCAAAAGTTAAGACGTTTGATTTATAACTTTTGGAGAAGCTGTAAGATTTGGCTCAAACATATGAATAAAATCAACTTGATGTGAATAAAGAACTTCATATTTGTCTGTGTCTTTATATTATCATGTAACATCAAGGCTGCATTTGAAGATGTTTTGATGTCCACCGTAATTATGTATTAGTTGCTCACTGTGTTTGTGGTTAAGCCAACTCTGCTGCCAAGCTTATTGTTCCCTTTTTCCTTTTCGGAATTTGATGGAAGTTTCTTACTGGGCACATTAGGATTTCATATTGTCCTGAAAAATGATGAATTTATTTTTTATTTATTCTACGAGTCAGGTACATTACTAGTTGTTGGGCAAAGGAATAGGTTTATGGGACGGTTTTGAGACCAGCTATATTGTATGGGTTAGGGTTAGCAGCTAAACAGCTGCTAATAATGGTAATGTACTCGGATTTTCACTTAAACGGAAATAAATTAAATCAGGTAGAAGACAAGAGGCAGAGCTGGAGGTGGAGGAGTTAAAGATGCTGAGATTTTTTTTAGGAGAGAAAAGGATGGACAGGATCAGGAATGAGGTGATTAGAGGGACAACACAGACAGGAACTTTTGGGAAAAAAAAGCTATGGATCAATAAGAGATACTAGGAATAGGTAGAAGACAAGAGGCACAGCTGGAGCTGGAGGAGATAAAGATGCTGAGATTCTCTTTAGGAGAGACAGGATGGACAGGATCAGGAATGAGACAATTAGAGGGACAACACAGACGCAAAGGTTTGACGAAGAAGCTAGAGAAGACAGATTGAGATGGTTTGGACATGTTGAGAGGAGGGACAGTGGAGACATTGGTAGAATAATAATCATTACCACTGAGGTGCACTGGCGTGGCACTGTCCCCGCGCTCTGCTCCCTTCGTCCTCTAAGCTGTCCACTTAATTTTCTTAGGTGATGGGTTAAATATAGAGGTCAGTATACTGAGGCGTTTGCTTTCTTGGGACATCTTGGGACGCATTTGTTGAGATCATGATTTTCTGTGAGGCGGAGAAAAGTCAGATGGAGTGTCAAACAATAACACTGAAAATCAATAGTTGTAAATAAGAAGACAAGACATTTAAGAAAATAGTCTTTTGGTTTTCCTTGGTGCCAAAAGTCGGCCACAGTTCTGGGCTGCCCACAAATTAACACGGTTATTTCATCATTACTCTGTTTATGTCCTCGTCCCACTGACAGACTTCAACAGGCGTAAAACCAACTCAGGTAATACGGCCTAATAAATTGGCACCAATAAAAAGCATTTAATCGTGAATGTCAACATGATTAATTGTGCACTAAAATCCATGTGAGACCTCCTAGTCAAGGGGCCACAGAGGAGACATTTTGCATTTCAGCTTAACTGGCACCAGGACAAGAAGTGAGTCTATCTATGGGATGGTGTGAATATCAAATTAATAATTAGCCATGTAATTTCTCCTCAGGAATTACTCTGCCGCAAACTGCCGGGTGAATTTAATTATTAGCAGCCTTTTTGTTTCAATGTCCCTCTCATTACTGTCAGGATTGATGTAACGTAAACTTCATTAAAAATTAAAGTGAGAGTCTTAATTATGAGGCCGCGCCGACTGAAGTTAGAATTAGCCTACTCAGTGATGTGCAAATGAGAGCATTATTTAAGAAACATGCTGGAAGTAGTTATGCTAATTTCCAGAGTTCACAGTAGCAGACCTTTTCACTTGCAGTTGCATATTCATTAAACACACTATGCAAATTTAATGTAGCAGTCTTAGTAATGCCTTGTTAATTTATTCAGATTTATTGAGTACGACTTGTAAAAAGTACCAATTTAATTAGCCTATATCCTTGGAAGGTAAGGGATACGGCCGCGGTTTTAAACTGTGTAAATCAGGATTAGTGTGTTTTCATGGAGAAGTGAGGAATGAAAAGACACCGCTGTTAATGGCCGTGCTTGAGCGACGTATTGATTTACTTAAGACATGATCCAAGCAAAATTCTCTTAAAGCATTGACTTGAGTAGTTGAGCCGGAGTTCAACATGCATATCTACACGTCATATAACGGCATCAGCTTCCTGTCTCCGGAGGGCAAGATTATTTTTGCCTTGTGAAGTTACAGCTGGATCTTCCTTTTTTTTTTTTTTTTTTTTAATCAGTTACTTTTGTACAAACCTGTTGTACAACATCCCTGAACTCTAATCTCCCAGCGATGGCGGTTGAACTACAAGAGCCTCCACCTGCCGTTTAGTGCCTCCTACTGTAGTATATTATCCCGGCAATGTCAGACAAGACATCCAGCGATAAACCGCTATGGAAGTCACCTATATCATTTATGTCGTGCATGTCCAAAAAGTCTGGCCCTCGGAAATAATTTATGGAGATACTTGATTTTTTTTCAAGTGCTGGTGACTGCATCTTCTCCCAGGTCTACTTCTTCTTAATTGGAAAAATTGGCTTTAAACATGGTTAAAGAAATTCAAAGTAAAAAAAAAAACATTTATAATAACAATACAATACACCTAAAAATCAGAATAGTGACCCTAACTGAAATAAGATATTTAAATGTTCCAGTTAGACTATAAAAATATAAAGGTCTATTTTCTTAGTAATGGTTAATAACAGTACATTCAATATGTTTCTTTTTAAAATTATTGCTACGTCTTCTGTCCCATTGAAATAAAATGGACAAAGGTCTAATTAATGATAAAACATTTCTGACATTAATTACCTGGCGTGGGTTTTCTCCAGGTACTCTGACTTCCTCCCACTGTTTAATAACATGCAGGATTAGGTTAATTGGACACTTTAAATTGACCGTGTGTGCGTGAATGGGTTTCTCTCTCTATATGTGGCCCAGTGATGGACTGTCCAACTGTCCAAGGTGTGCTTTAGTCGCTCTCCAGTTGACTGTTGGGATTGGCCTCAGACAGAGGGACTGGATAATAAGAAAATATTATACGAAAATAGAATTCTGGCCCGGTATATTGTATATTATTGCGCAATTCTCTATTTGGGAAACTGAAGGAGTGAATTATTGTATCTATATATGTATGTATGTATGTATGTATGTATGTATGTATGTATGTATGTATTTATGTATGTTTGTATGTATGTATGTATGTATGTATGTATGTATGTATGTGTATATGTACAGTATTCATGTATGTATGTATGTATGTATGTGTGTATGTGAGTGTGTGTGTGTTCATATATGTATGCATGTGTGTGTATGTGTATGTATGTATGTATGTGTGTATGTGTTTGTGTGTGTGTGTGTTTATATATGTATGCATGTGTGTGTGTGTGTGTTTGTGTAGGTGTGTCTGTGTATGTATGATGTATCTATGTATACACATATAGACAGATAGATACATAGACAGACAGACGGACGGACGGACGGACGGACGGACGGACGGACGGACGGACGGACGGACGGACGGACGGACGGACGGACGGACGGACAGACAGACAGACA